>CACRXP010000990.1:2792-42312 GCA_902702965.1 Spirometra erinaceieuropaei
CACACGTGACAAGCCAGGAGACCCGACTCACCCGCTTGAGGAGGCTGTGATTAACGCGACTGCTCAAGTTTCAGAAGCCAAGTATTAGAATGTCCAAAATATTCCGTTTTCCGGGTAATTTAGAGTCCCTTCCTGCAAGGATATACATGGTTATCCAAGTGGTAGTGGATAATTGTGTTCCATTGAAACCTACTGATAGGTAACTTGGCGGGTAACGCGAAAGAAATAAAGGATGAGAACACGTTGACTCGGACTCAATAAAGTCACTGGCGGAATGTTCCTGGACTGCGAGTGCACGCCCAAATCATGAATGAATAGCGCATTTCCTTTAGATTTCTGTTACTATAACTAAGGATTAATACTGGACGCCCTAGAGGAATCCTAAAAAGAAGGGCGTTTGGACGATCGGTAGACAGTATGTAACGTTCCGGTTAGCATTTGTCCCTTTTGTAGGCTTTTGTACATTTTTGATTTGTTTCACTACACTTTCCTGTACATCTGACTTTCCTGTACATTTGTTTGACTAACCGGAAATACACAAAAAAAAAACAACTCTGTGGCTGTCAACGTGTGTTCTGGTTTCGAATGTGCTGAATGTCGTTATTTCTTGGCCTTCGCTTGTAACCTCTCAACATTCTTAGCAATTCGTATGAGCTGACGGAGACTCTCTCCTCACAAGCCTACTTCACCATATCATCGCGGAACCGACTGCCTCTTTTCAACCGGTTCCTCATCGGAATACTATCTCGCTAATTGAGAGGATTCTACTTTGCGTGAGTCTGGAACATTCCTTTTCTGATTCTTCGAATCTGTACATCCTTTTTTTGTTGGTAAACACAATTCCCCCATTTGGAGTTAGTTTTTCCTGTATATATTACTGTTTGTAGTTTTTAAGTCCACGTTTTCACTACAAAATTGCTGACCCCGCTTTTTCCTGCATTCCGAACCTTTTTTTATTTACCATGGCCAGTAACGACTCCCAAAAAGATTCACTCGACATTAACACCCTTCCTTTTAAACTGCCACCGTTTACACCGAAGAATCCTCGCGTTTGTTTCAGGCAGATCGAGGCTCTTTTTGCGACAAGCCGCATTACTAGCGAGCGTACCCGCTATTCGTACGTTTTGCAGTCCCTCCCATTTGATGTAGCTGTCACCGTCGAAGACCTCCTTGACCCCATCCCAGCCGACGAACCGTATACGCGGCTGAAGGAAGCGGTAATCCAACGGGTAGCTAAATTGGCCAACCTTATGTTGCGGGAACTTTTCACGCAAGTAGAACTAGGTGATCAGACACCTTCCCAGCTCATGCATCACATGCGCTCACTTCTCGCTGATAGGCACATAGACGACGCCATTTTTCGCGAGATTTGGTTAGAAAAGTTACCGGTGCCGATGCAACAGGTTTTGGCTATGTTGGACTCAAATACATCTTTAGAGAAGCTAGCTACCCACGCTGACAGAATCAAAGAGTGTTACCCCATTGGTGCCTCGTGTTCCAATATTAACAGCCCCCGCCTTCCAAAGGCAAGCCCCATCAGGGCATTGACTTTGATTCAGAAGGCCCAGCATTATCAGAGCACGACACTCCCTATACGGAAAAAGCAGCATGCTGTTGCACAACCCGACGAGCGCCCACATCAGCCGGTCCTCCCAGAACACCCACCGACGCTTATCGCACCGATTACGACTACCTAAGAGACACTGTGCGCCTCTTTTGCACTCAGGTGAGCAACATGTGCTCTGCTCTTAACAGTCTTCAATCGGCTAGAAAACAGCCATACTCACATCGTCGGTCTAAATCCCGTGAGCGGCGTTCACAACCATTATGTTGGTATCATCGCACTTATGGCCCGAGAGCCCGAAATTGCATACCTCCTTGTTCGTTCGCTTGAACTTCACAGTTAAACGACCACGCCAGCCAGTAATAGCGACGACTGCTGCTGGCCCGTCGCGACCCAGTCGCCTTTTCTTTATCAACGACAAGTCGAGCGGCTTCCGTTTCCTTGTTGATATCGGTGCCGAGGTCAGTGTCATCCCGCCTCTAAGGCGTCACCGCCTCAAGCCTTCGCAATTCTCATTGCAGGCTGCAAATAGCACCACAATCAGCACCTACGGCCAACGGTCCCTCACTTTAGATCTTGGTCTACGGCGACGTTTTCAATGGGTCTTTATTGAGGCCGACGTCAAATCGCCCATTATCGGGGCCGACTTTTTGTCATCTTTCGGCTTAACAGTCGATGTCAGACACCGTCGCCTCATAGACACCACCATCCAACTCTTTGCTATAGGTACCATTAGCTCTGAACGTTCGGTTGGCATTCATCTCACCATCTCCAGCACCCCTTTCGTTGACATTTTGAAGGACTACCCGTCCATCACTAAACCATGTCATTTTACCGAAACCGTTCAACACGGAGTGAAACACCACATTGTCACGGCAGGGCAACCAGTGCACGCTCGTCCGCGTAGACTCCACCCTGAGAAGCTCCGAATAGCATAGAACGAATTTGAACATATGATGAATCTGGGCATTATACGCCACTCATCTAGCCCATGGGCCTCACCACTGCACATGGTACCAAAGAAGTCATCTGATGATTGGCGACCGTGCGGTTATTATCGAGCCCTAAACAGGACCACAATTCCTGACCGGTACCCCATTCCCCACATTCACGACTTTTCCCACATGTTAGCCGGTAAAACTATTTTTTCCAAGATAGAACTCGTCAGGGCGTACCACCAAATCCCGGTTGCTGAGGAAGACATCCCAAAGACCGCTATCACGACACCCTTTGGGCTGTTCGAATTTATTCGCATGCCTTTTGGTTTGCGCAATGCTGCCAGTCGTTTCAGCGCTTTATCGATGAGATCTTGCGGGGTCTTCCATTCGCTTACGCCTACATCGACGATATACTCGTCGCAAGCTCTTCGGCAGAGGAACATGTCTCGCATTTACGCCTCATATTCGATCGTTTCCAGCAACACGGTTTGCAATTAAACGTCGACAAATGCGTTTTTGGCGTTAATTCTCTCGATTTCCTTGGCCATCACGTCGATCAGCACGAAATCACTCCACTTACAGAGAAGGTGCAATGCATCTTGTCTTTCCCTGCTCCCAACACTCTCACTCAGCTGCGACGTTTCATAGGCCTTATCAACTATTACAGACGTTTATTCCCCATTGTGCGGCAATCCTGGCTCCCTTGACTGACCTTTTGAAGTCGAAAGCTAAACCTATTGAACTTTCACCGGCAGCCCATACAGCTTTGAGGAAGCCAAAAAGGCTCTTGCCGATGCCACCATGCTGCACCACCTCAGCTCTGACGCTCATGCACGGCTCTTTTTGACCACCAACGCTTCCAGCAGTGCTGTCGGCGCAGTCTTGCATCAACAGGTGAATAACCAGTTGCAGCCTTTAGCTTTCTTTTCACAGAAGCTACAACCGGCGCAGACTCGCTACAGTACTTTCTCTCGCGAACTCCTTGCCATCTACTTGGCCATACGTCACTTTCGACACCTTTTAGAGGGTATAGACTTTTCGGTCCACACCGACCACAAACCTCTCACTTACGCCCTCAAGGCCAAGCCAGATCGGTACTCGCCCAGGGAAGTTCGTCACCTGGACTATATATCACAGTTTACTGCAGATATCCGCTAAGTCCGAGGCAGCGACAATGTCGTTGCTGATGTATTATCCCGTCCGGACATCAACACACTCACATCCGATTTCGACCTGGCGAAGCTTGCAGACCTCCAAACAGCAGACGAGTCCATCGCGGACTTACGTAAGTCTACTACTCTGCAGCTTCGAGATGCACCACTTCCTGCGTCACCAGGTACGATTTTGTGCGATTGGTCCACAGGCGCCCCTCGTCCTGTTGTTCCACTACCCTATCGTAAGGTCGTCTTTGACCACTTTCACTCCCTCTCCCACCCTGGCATTCGCGCTGGACGTAAGTTAATTGCGGCTCGTTTTGTTTGGCCGAAGATGAATTCCGACATTGCTCTTTGGACCAAACAGTGTCTCGCATGCCAGAAGAACAAGGTGCATCGACACACCTTCTCCCCTCCAAGTACCTATGCGGTCCCGGACGTTCGATTTAATCACGTTCACTTGGATTTACTCGGACCGTTACCCCCTTCACGTGGGTACACACATATCCTGACGGCAGTTGACCGTTTCACACGATGGCCGATTGTCGTTCCTATCTCGGATACCTCGGCAGAAAATATCGCCATGGTTTTTCTGACTACTGGATCTCAACTTTTGGTGTTCCAGCCACCCTTACCACTGACCGCGGAAGTCAATTCCAATCTAGCCTCTTCCGTGAGTTCACTAGACTGCTCGGGTGTGCGCACATCACAACCACGGCATACCATCCTGCCTCCAACGGCCTCGTTAAGCGTCTACACCGCCAACTCAAGTCCGCACTGATGTCTCAAACAGAGTCAGCTATTTGGAGTGTCAATCTCCCTCTTGTGCTTTTGGGCATCCGATCTTCTGTCAAGGAGGACATCCAATGCACTGCCGCCGAACTTGTGTACGGTACACCCAGTGTCGCAACATTCCGATTCGCGGCGAATCGTGTGTTTCGCAATTACAAATAAACGCCTACTGATTGCATTAAGTAGGTATAGTATTTTAAACTTTCGGCGTCTTCTGCTTTCCTGTCGGGCGTGCGTGCGTATTTCTTCCAAAGTATTGCTTGTGTTTGTGCGCAGTACTATCACTTACCCTAATTTCTGATTCTACTATCCCCTTCAGAGGTTATGCATTTAGTTATGTTTTTACGGTATTGTTAATCACTTTCTGCTGCTAGGATTTAGCTCATTATTAAAACCTTCATAGCCATTGCCGTTACTGATGCTAGTAGTATTGCAGTTAGTTACCCATACTGTGAGTGTTGGCAGAGTAGCATTGGCAGCCCTGGTGGCGATGATAGTAGTAGTAGTAGTAGTAGTAGTAGTAATAGTAGTACAAATAGTAGGAGTATTAGTAGTATTCGCTGTAACAGTGGTGGTAGTGTTTGTTGTTGTTGACGTCGTTTTTGTGCTGACAGCAGTGTTAGTTATGGCAGTATTAGTAGTTGTGGTAATATTATAAGTAGTAGTAGTAATAGTAGTAGTGGTTGTAGTAGTATTAGTAGTAGTAGTAGCAGCAGCAGTAGTAGTGGTTGTTGTAGTAGTAGTAGTAGTAGTAGTAGTATTAGTAGTAGTAGTAGTAGTAGTAGTAGTAGTAGTAGTAGTAATAGTAGCAGTAGTAGTGTTACTAGCCGTTTCACAAGACAGTGGAATCATCGCTGATATTATTGAGTCGCCGTAATTGCGGACACGGCAGAATTGGGTAGCAGTATTTCCATCTCTGGTAGTTTTCATGCTGCCACCACATCCGTCATTAGCCGTACTAGTATTGGCAGTTTGGTCGGCGGCCGCATTAGTAATAGTAGTGATTGTCGTCTATGTACTGGTTTCCGTTTTCCTTACCTTGCTATTTCAGAAGTTTTACCAGCAGTCGTAGTACTGCTTGTCACAATGACTAGTACCCATACCAACAGTAGTACTAGTTGTAAATCTGTTGTCAGTAATAGTCGCTTGGGTAGTAGCTTTTGTAGTAATTTGTAGTTCTATTACTTACCGTAGACTGTGCACTTCCTGCCAATCAGGTAGGCCTACCGATGTCAGCGGTACCGACACTTCCTGTCACCTACTTACTGTTGCACGTGGTACGTGTGCCGATGTACTTCAATCACGATGTCATTAATGCAATTTTGATTGGTACTAACAGTTGCCGTAGTTCTACGCGTCCCAGTTTTCATACCGGTAGTAGAGGGCATGGTTACAATACCAGTTGCGTTGACAGTTATTGCGGGAGTGCAGGAGGTAATTGTGTTCGTACCATTAATAGTAGTAGTAGTAGTAGTAGTAGTAGTAGTAGTATTAGTAGTAGTAGTAGTAGTAGTAGTAGTAGTGGTAGTAGTAGTAGTGGTAGTAGTAGTAGTAGTAGTAGTAGTAGTAGTAGTAGTAGTAGTAGTAGTAGTAGTAGTAGTAGTAGTAGTAGTATTGATACTCATGGCCTTCATAGTAGCGGTTGTACTAGAGGCGGAAGCATAAGCACCAGTCATTGAAGCAGATTCTGTACCCGTCGACGTTCTCCTAGCATTAGTGATAGATGCAGGTTTTATATAAAAAGAAGTAGACATAGGGATTGCAGTTCTTCCATAGGTGGAGGTAACACAATTACGTACGGCAGAATTAGATGCAAGAGTCCACTTAGCCGTCTGGGCTTAGGTACCCTCCAGATACTAATTGCGTATTTCCCTCCTTGTATTAGTGTAGTTCCATGTAATTCAATAGGGGTAGGTCCATTCACCTTCCTTACTTTTCCTGAGAGAGACACATCTCATAACATCTGAAACAGTTCTTGCTTCACTGACGGTAGTCGTCGTACTACCTGTAATAGTAGGCTTAACGCCCGATTTACCGAAGGTGAGCTAACTTACGAAGTGTCCGCCGACATTCCAGAATATGTTTTCCCTTCGGAACCATTCATTAGGTAGGGTTATAAAATTAATCATCATGCAGAATAATTCCATAGTAATTCAGTTACCTGAGGATGCCTGCTTTCGGACGAACGTCTTTCCCGTTGTATATAATAATAATCATTTTTTATTAAAGACCCGTCGGGGTCTCATCAAAGCAAGTAAAAATAAATTTACATGCGCATTTTAGACGAGGTAGACAGAATCTTTACAAAATGCAAATCATCGTTTCTGAATTAGTAGTCCATTGAGAAAAATGACTAGCGAGGGGTGAAAAAAAACTCCATACAAAAAATTTAAAAATGGTTGGATTAATTTACAGGAGAAAAAAAACCTCAATAAAAATAATATGCGTAAATATATATAATATAAAGTATATAAAAATATATTTCTTAGAATAATGCTTACTTACAAAGCATACATTTTTTCAGTGATTCTCGATGCCCTTAGAAATTCGCTTACATTTCCTACAAAACTTGCATAAACCATATGCATTCTCCTGCTCACTCGATAGAAACTGACGTCTTTTTCCAATTTCGTACTCGAAGGAAGAGTATGCTTCGGTGTTAAAATACTTTTCCAGTTCCACGAATAGCATTGATTCCCGCCTACCGTTACACTCGTAATCAGAGTTTCCAAACTACAAGCTGTATACAATCCCGCGTGCGGGAAGCCATATATTTGTCTTCGGTATTAAAAGTAGACAACATGGGATTCATAAAATTCAGCAGTGAACTTGAGCCATATCGTTAACATTAGAAGACCTCTCCCTACATACAAAGATTTGACGTCCAATAAACGGCCATTTCACGCTTTTAAAAATCTTGCTACTACAAACTTTTTTAAAACCGAATTATACCCTTCCTTCGACTATGACATTCGAAGAACACGTCATTCTTCATAGAATGAGCAAGACGATCGCCACTCCTATGCATGTTTTCCATGACATATAACAGATTTCTAAGGGCATCTAGAATCCATGAGAAAATTGCCTGCTTCTTAATTAGTCAGTTTTTCCCAAGTATAGTTTTCGTATGCAGCCGGAAAGAAGTTCGTTTGAATGCCGGTATCCGCAGCTAACTGACTCATTACGCAATAACGCGTCAAAACGATTTGTTTCACAACCTTCCTTAATTACTCTATTCGAAACGAAAACGCATTTAGGAGTTTTCGTTGAGATTTCATGAGTTAGTCTACTTTTCTTAATACTAGACACAGCGCCCTGAGAAACCGGTTGCCGTAGTTGTACCGGTACTACGTCTATTATTGGCAGTTATCTTATGCATTTGAAAACTTAGCATCCGAAAGAGTGTTCATATTCATATTACATTAGTCGTATTGGCTTGCATGACAGCTAACACCACTTTTCTGTAGCAATAGCAAACCCGACCGTACTAGTAAATTTCCTACCAGCAGTTACTGCAGAGGTAATATTCACCGTTTTTGTCGACTGCCGTATTTCATAAAGGGACTGCTCTGCTGCTTGCACTGGCTGTATCCCAAACGATATTGCTGTCGTTCTACTAACAATTATATTACTGGCAGAGACATTACCCATAATAATGCTAATTGTATTCAATGGCAGTTTACAAGCACCGCCAGGGAAGCGTTAGATATAAATCCGGCCAACAGTTAACACAAACTCACATCAAAAAGGGGATAAAAATTCGGTTAATGGTAGTTTTTAGAGTTTAGATGGTTCACTAGGAAAAAACCTTCTGACAGTAACATGTCGACAGTCAAGGAAGGGAGGGGCAGCACTGTATCGGATATTATCAGTTGCCATTTCTTTTTACGAAACTGGGATCGATTCAAACAGAAGCGCTGAAGGACAGCTACCCCCGTTGGCCAAAGAAACTGTCCCTGGTCAGACCGGCCATAGAGATCGGAGAGCACAAACGCCGTCGCTACGGCATACTCCATCAGTGGATTCCGCAACAATAATTTGAGGGCTTTCTGAATGTAAAAAATGAGTAATTCTTTTCTTAGATAAAGGGTAATTTTGCACAGTTTTCACATTCCGCGGTCAGTCAATGTCAGACAGCAACTGCATTTACAGACAGGAATCGCTAATATCTAGTGGTGCGTGAAAGGGACGAAATAAGAAACCTAGCGGTGACTATCACTTCGAGTGTCGACAACATGTCTTAAAGTAGTGAGTGGGTTACCGGTACGATTATATAACACTTTACATAGTAAAAATAATCCCCTTTCGTAATCTACGAAACCATAAAGGACCATGTCTTGTAAGCCGGCCACGTTCCTGGTAAAGCAGATGTCGGCCTTCAGGGGTTAAACTCTATTGGTAAAAAAAATATTGGTCGGATTCAATTTTCTTTCGTTCAGCATCACGCATAAGGATAAATAAAAACGACCATTATTCCAGGCCAGGTCGATCGTATATTTCATAAAGGCGTATTCTAATACCGCTGGTTCTGAATTTTGCGAGGATAAATCCGGTCGTTCTACGTGCTTTTCAGACTATCAGGGCGCAGTGCTACGAAAGATTAGCACTCTTGGAGTACTATACCTTCCGATCCTTAAAAACCCCAGGCATATTTATGTTTTGACCGTCAATAAGATTCAGCTTGCAGAGGCCTTTCCCATAGTCTAATACTGACGACCGTATTTATACAAACATTGACGGTTGCACTGCTAGGAGATGATTTCGTATAGGCGGCCTCATCGGCGGTAGTACTATTACCAGACGGTTTTTCAGTACCTTATTAGTCTTCGAAGTAATAGTTCTCTTCAACGTCCCTCAGTAGAAGTCACAATGATAGCAAAACACAGCCAATGAATGTTGGTATTCAGACTCCATCGATTTAAGCTCCACTTTCATGAAACTATCCTTATGAAGGTTAAAAAAATGTACTAACCACCTTCTCTTTGCTCCCATACCAAACACACTACGAAATTTAAACTAGTCGTGTGCCAAACTTTCGATAGTTACAAACCGGTTTTCAGATCTGCTGCTGAGGTTTCCTGTATTCTGCTTAAGAATAGATGCGGTCTACTAAATAACGTTAATAATTTTTGCTTCGCTCATATGACACTGACGACGATTGTAGTGCGTCAGTGAATTATCTTCACGAAAACTACACCTTTTTTCCAAACACCAAGATATACTTCGCCGTATTCGAACTGTCTACCGACTGCACTTTTTGGTGCTCTGTCATCTCTACCGCGCGTGTGCGGTTTGAATGAATTTCTTGAGTTTGGTTTCAAATTTACTACAGCAGTTAGGCGCCGACGGAGGGCATCTGTTAGTCAATTGCAGTACACATACCCCAGCTCAGTTTATTTTGTAGTTACCGGGTTCACGTTCGGGAAGATCGTACGCTGGCTTGACAGTTCACCTTGAGAGCCGGTTAGAGACTTCTCGGCGTGCAAAGTGCGTTTAGGTGTAAGGAGAATTCCGATGTACCGAACTATGACTCGAACGCCATCCCATCATTGCCTACTGGGGCTTCTTGCATCTCGTGTAAGCTTGTCTTGCAGCCCGTGTAAGCTTGTCCATGCATGCGTCCCCTCATGTCACTCTGACAATGAACACACGCAGAGTACGTGACTACATTTCCCATACACTAAGGAAGCTAAGCTGGGGGAAGGTTAACGGAATCGATAGTGGGCCGGCGGTCATGTCTTGACTGAAGCCGGCTGAGGTGGCGCCGTCTACCACCGCCCTCACATAGTCATAAGTTCAGGCCAGTCCAAAAACTCAAGTGTTTTGTTTGGCATAAAACTGTGACCATGATGACTGGTCCGTCGGCGGAAGGGGGGGGGGGGAACGGAAGCCTGCAGGCACAAGACACCGAGTGAGGCTGTCGAAACAGCTGTCACAACATTACGAACACTTGGAGGTCACGCTGGGCCAGGCATGCAGACCCTTGAGTGGGTGCCTCCTTTTAGACCCCGCCTACCTAGGCCTTTTGGTGCCATCGCACACGTTACTGTAGAAACTTTGCGAATGGGAGAACAAAGACCCGGGGGGTTGCGGTCGCCGCTATCTGCATGCGCGCAATTAGTAGACAGTGCGTACTCTATTGCGTTCACTGCAGGCATTCACAGGGACATGCCATCGACCGACTCAACCTCCTTACCTAGGCGGAAATGTCCGTGACGTATACTAATCAGGTTGTCCTAGACAAACTTTCTATAGACAGATGGGCGACTTGACTTTTGGTTCTGAGTTGAACATTTCCATTATGAATGTTACCTTACTCTCCAATACGCGGATAAGAAGTTTGTCTGTGATCAATAAAGGCACTGACAGGAAGCATATGATTAATTGTTTTAGATTTAATCCACTTAAATTATTATCTGTTGTATCGACAGTGTGCGTTATTTTTCCAGATCTTGATTAACTGTTCCTGATATTTGCAAATGAGTATTCACGAAAGTAGCCGTTTTCGTAGCAGTAGTAGGGATTACACAACGCCATCAACATTTAACAGAATGATGAGTTGACGTAAACTTCGGCATACAAGCTACTTACTGCGCACTTGCAATGGTAGACTTGGCAGTCCCCAGAGTCTACATCGTACTTGCGTTGGGATAGCAACATCAGCAGCAGGATCTGCAGTTTCCTATCTTAAACCAATTGCGCTCGTACTATCGGTAGTGCCTTCCTATACGAAAATTGGTGACGGAGGGATTGCTTCATCATATGTAGTCTAGTCTCTTGCCGCAGTACCTCGATTGTTAGTCAGGTACATAAACCCTATCTTTTCCCTGGTTTATGCAGCAAACATATGCTTTCGTGTGGGGACTAGCATAGTCCGTTTTGGAGAAGCAGTAGTACTTGGAGAAGATTGATTTGTCTAACAACCGCAGCGCTTGCGTAGGCCCTTTTGATGCAGCCATTTTAACAGTGGAAGTAACATCTGCGTCCCCACTACTAACAGCAGGCCTGATCTAGCCCAGTACTTTAACATGTCATTCACGTATGCGTATTATTTGCTTACTTATGTCGTTGCTACTAACAATGTTAGTCTTAATCATTAGTACCGCTATCAGCAATTCATCAGATAACGGTACCAGTGCCATTCTTAGTAATGCCAATCAGATATACAATTGATGTGCTCATGTCTGACATGTTAACCGAAAATCTGTAATGCGTTTTCATTTCCAACAGACTACGCAGGCATGGCTGTAAAATCACGCACCATGAAGCACAATAATATAGTACTTCAGTTACCGTTGGAATCTTGACATTCGAACGAACTTCCCTTCGAATGCATACAAAATAGACAATCGGTGAAAATGCCTACTTTAAAAGCAAGATTTCTCCTCATTGAGTTTCAATGCCCTTGCCAACTGAATTATATCTCAGGGGAAACATGTATGAAAACATTCCTTCCTATCCTCATCCAGTAAACAATTACGTTTTTTAATTTTATACTCCAACGAGGGGTGTTACTCGCTTTTCGAAACTTTTTTCCGTTCCTGAATGGTTTTGGACTTGACCTGCGCTTACACTTGCTCTCGGTGCTTAAAGCTCAAAAACCACATACCTTTGATGTACGAAAACCCATATAACCCTCTGGGGTATAATGAGGAGATGATAAGGGGTTCCTGAAATTAACCAGTGGATTTGAGTCCTATTGTAAACCTTGGTGGGTGGCGCACACCGATCTTTCATACGTAACTCACTAGCTCCGTTGTGCCTTACGGGCTCTCCCTTGAGCCCAACCAGCAGCCGCACAGCGGCGCATGATATAGGCAGAATGGCGTTACCGACAAAGACAAGGGAGACTGGAATGGCCATTTCTGGCTTATTAGCCGTCGTTAGCCACTCATACCCAATCTCGAAGTGCGGAACACCTGAGGCTCGAACTCGCGACCTCTTAGTTAGAAGTCCACGCCTCTAACCACTGGGTCCCGAACCCGTTGCCCAGTCGGTTTTCGATCGGGAATATACAATGGTACGTGGCACTCACCGATCGTTCATACGGAACTCACTCGTTCCGTTGTGCCTTACGGGCTCTCTCTCGAGCCCATCCAGCAGCCGAACAGCGGCGCATGTATAGGCACAATGGCATTACCGACAAAGACCAGGCAGACTGGAATGGCCATTTCTGGCTTATTAACCGTCGTCAGCCAGTCATTAGTAAATGCACAGGCATGATATTCTATGAACGGGTATTTCCCGATATAAAAGCGCCTTATAATTACAAATTTTTCAAAACCGAACTCTGTCCTTCTTTCCAGTAGGACATTGGAAGAAGACGTAATTTTATACGGGCTAGTAGAAAAATGAATACTTTCACGCCTGCTTTTCCATGCAATACAGTTGAGTTTTCAAGGCATCGACCAGCAATGAGAAAATTTCATGCTACTTCCGTAGTCATTTTTTACAGAGTGCGGCATTCGCATGCGGTTGAAAGGGAGTTCATTCAAAGTCCGCATCCCTCGGTAACTGATCTGTTGTAGAATTCCTTTGTGTGAAGGCTAATTCTAATGCCAAACTTACGTAAACCTTCGTGAAACTAAAACGCATTTCGAAATTTCAATTAACATTTCCTAGCTAGCACACTTTCCGAATGTCATTAACCGGCGAACAAGAACGATGTGTATTTGCTGCAACACCGCGCGACGCAAAGAAGTAAAAGCTGTGAAACGCATAACGTCAATGGTATCGGTTGACTTCAGCTACCGTTCGGTCTACGAGAACTGCTTTCGTGTTCGTATGAGCATTAACAGTAGGGTCCGAGGTGATGGTTTTTTCACCAGCACTTCGCATTGTATATACTGCCTGTACGAACACTCCCAATCCCGAAGAAGAAGACACGATCGCCGGGACAAGAGCTTTATTAGCCTGACGTTTCGGATTCCTACTCGAATCCATCATCAGAGACATAAGCAGATAAGCGTGGTTCATGCACATGCGGCTACAGTATTTATAGAATGCACTAGCCATGCTACCGCATACCTATGAATATTCACGGCTTCCTCCCCTTCATCAGGGATCTTTGCACGTGGCGTGATGGCCGACATTGACGTCGTTAATTGCTGCAATTTCATCACGTGCGTTGGCTGTTGGTGTGATGATTGCTCGACCATCTGACGCGCTGACCCGTGTATTGGGAAGAGTGTTCACCAGTGCGCTCCCCGCGTGGCCAATTACTCCGCCTAGACGAGGTCTCCGCACGGTGTATTGAATGGGAAGATCATTGCACTTGTTAATAGACTGCGGACCAGTGAACCATGACCCAAACAGCTCCCGGCTCACGCTGTTGTCACCTCTTGCGAGAATTTCGGCTCGTCAAATTTGAATGTGTGGCCGGAACCCGTCGAATGAGCCGCAACTTGAGAGCTGGCGTCATTTCTCCGCACCGCTGCAGCGTGTTCGGCCATTCGCGTTTGGAGTTGTCTTCCGGTTTCTCCGACGTAGTTGCTTTGTCTGCAACTGCACCAGGTCCAATAAACGACTCCAGACGTTTCTAGCCGTGGCAGTGGGTCTTTTGGTTTCATCAACTGACGCCTGATGGTTGCCTCCGGCCTGTGTGCAACTCCAACCCCAAGTGGTGCGAGATGGCGGCCAACAGCTTCCGAAAAGTTCTCGACATATGGAAGCGCTCGCCAAACTTTGGTGTTCGTGCGAGGGGAGGGAGCCGTGAATATTCATCGGTATGCGGTAGCATGCCTACTCCATCCTATACATACTGCAGCCGCATGCGCATAAACCACCCTTATCTGCTTATGTCTCTGATGATGGATTTGATTAGGAATCTGAAACCTCATGCTAATAAAGCTCTTGTCTCGGCAATCGTGTCTTCTTCTTCTTCTTCTTCTTCAATACTGCTTCCTGGGACTCGTCTCTTGGCTTCTATTGACTCCCAATCCCGTTTACAGTTGCCTGCGCCTGTAAAATGGAATACCGCAAGTATTCAATGTGTTGGCGAAATTGGTACTAGTAGTAGAATATTATCACCGTCGACAATACCACTATTTATTACCGTGCCATTAGATCCAGTTGCCAAATTTCTAATAGAAGTATTACTGTTGATAGTTACCACTTGTTCTCATATCTTAGTAGTAGTCTCCGAAGTAATTTCCCCAACGGCAGTCTCATTCGCATTAGTACTTGTTTTGTCGCTAATACTAGTCGTATGAATTTTTTATTAGCTGTACTATGCTTATGTGTGAAATCATCTCTGCGGATAACAACAGCAGTGCATTTTTCCTTATGGTTGCTTTCAGATCCTCCGCACTATAATTGCCGTCACTAGCACAGTACATTTTAGTAGTACTATCATTCGTGTAGTACCCCTATTATTACTTGCAGTAATAGTAGTATCAACATCGTTGGAAACATTAGCGGCAATAGAAATGCCACTATTTGTAACAGTTGCGGTAGTCATGATTAAATTTCGTAGATTGCAACAGTGTACATACAGGTAGACTTCTTTCTTAATCGCTTACCGTTATTATCATTGACAACACCGTCCATGTTACTAGTGCGTTCAATACTACTAATAGCCTTCCTATTTTTGGTGAAATTAGATATACCAGTTTCAGGAGACGCAACCTTAATACTCTTCGTATCCCGTCGCAGTCGTACTTATATACAAATAATAGTAATTGCGGTGGCAGTAGCAGAACCTTACCTCATGTATTGGTCGTGGCTTCTGCCGCATTACCGTTCGCATGCGTTGCTAAACGTGGCAGGGTATTTTTTCCTACGCCTTACCTATCGTGTTGGCGGTTCCTTGGCTGAGGGACATAAGTTACAATCTGTGCCTTTCGGTGCTAACTTTTTGCAGGACTACATGCGTTGTCACCATTTTTAGCTAAAACTTTATGCATGTCAGAGTTGGAGTTCTATAGTCGTTACTTATACCCATAATACCCTTTTCCATTCCAATAGCCTAATCTATTCTCACTGCCTTCCCAACTACATTTACTAATCATTCTTATTACAAACTAGCTGGACCCCGCCACGCGTTGCCGTGGCTCAATATGATGCATTGGGAAATAAGGGAAAGAGGAAGGGGCACGTTCCCAACTGAGAAAAATGTAAGGCCACCGGGTAGCGGTATGTATTGCGTGCGTAACCCAGGATTGTCCTTCCAACCGCCGTCGAAGGCAGAGCAGTTGTTTGCTGCACCCAGTCGCGCTCGAGAATTCTGGAGTAAGTGGTGACGGTGGGCATTTATTTTGCCCACTGGTTTGGATCGAGGAATTACAGGCAGTGTGTGTCTGAAGTCTCCTGCAAGCAGTAGCAGTGCATCGGAAATGGTCTGCTGTTTCCTCGCAAGTCCTGCAGTGTTCGGTCAAGGGTCTCGAACCCTTTTTTGCGCCACTGTGCATTCATCCCAAGCAATAAGTTTGCATTTCTGCGTCGGTAATTCAGGTAATTCAGCGCATATGGCATCGTCGATTTCGTTGAAAGTGATCTTGTTATAGAGCCAGATCAATACATGTGCATGGGACAGTCCCCTCTTTTGCTGTTCCAGCTAATTCATCCAGCGGCGCACAGACCCAACCACCTCGTGTTTCACCATGAAGTTCACCAGCGATTGCACTTTCTTCCTGAAAACACGTGCTGTTATGTCATACCTATTCACCGGCGATAGCCCAGAAAGTAAAAACTGATAAATATCCCCCCAAGCTGGATTGCATGTGAATGTAATAAGTAGGTCTGGACGTCCGTACTGACAAACGTAAGCAATTGCACCTCGAGCGTACTCGAACATATGACGTGAACTGTCTGTATATGTGGATGAAAAAATCGTCAGTCTTACAACGTTATCTCTATTACCATCGTTTACAACTGCATCATGCAAATGAATATATCCTTCAGAGCGCAGCTTGGTCTGATTCAAGCGAATGAAAAGCAGACATTCTGTTTCGTTTTTTGCATACATATCCACAATGTAGTGATGAAGCAATTGACGGCATTTCAAAAGGGGGGATTGCTTACACTCTGTCGAATCATAAGTCTGTAGGAGTAGTAGTTCATTGAGCTGCATTTCACGTGCGTTTCCTCGTCACTGACAGGATTTATCATCTTAACGTAGAAGTGATATCTATCGGCACCATCCCGAAAAGTAGATGAATATTGCGTTGAAATCGGTGGCGGTAATACAGTGTCGCAACACTGAAGAAAACTTTTCCCCCGTCTACCTGTCTTACGGGAATGGTGGTAGGAGGGGTTGTACGGGTGGGGCGTCTAAAACGTGCCAAACAGCAAGGAATATAGTGCGCGATAATTAAAAAATTGCATATCCGCGAAAATTTGTTTAAACGCATCAAAAGAACCTCATAAATGACCTTCAGGGTGAGAAAGCAGCCTATGAGAAGGCCGAAGGGGAT
The DNA here is from genome assembly GCA_902702965.1 of Spirometra erinaceieuropaei. Classification (NCBI taxonomy): domain Eukaryota; kingdom Metazoa; phylum Platyhelminthes; class Cestoda; order Diphyllobothriidea; family Diphyllobothriidae; genus Spirometra; species Spirometra erinaceieuropaei. The sequence continues at coordinate 19,654 of CACRXP010000990.1, forward strand.
TTAGGACCTCATGCGTTAACGCTATTGGCCGGGTTAGAGCGGAAGCCGTATTGGCCTGCGGGCTGACCAATGGGCTGGCGCGAGTGCGCGTGTTGTGCGCGCACTGCGGGAGGGAATTCATGATTGAGGTTGTGCCGATTCTTCTGAGAAAGGCAATAGTTGGGAAATATCAGATACGCGATAATGGTCATGGTCGAAGGACGCGATAGTGCCGTACACAGGACGCCTACGGCTTCGATGGCAGTAGGTCGAGCAAGAATGCAAAACAGCAGATTGGGTAAGACAAGTTCACTAAAATTGGTTTGGCTTTGAGGGGAAGGTAGTATTTCATCTGCCGTAGTGGGCGGCTTATTTAAGCCTAGGTGAGGGTTAGCGGAGACTGCATAATGTGGGCATTTTAAAAAGATGATCACACGCTCTCTGAACCGACCAACACACTGGTTTAAGTCAGTTTATTAAGGGAATGAGGCTTTCGCCCTTGAGCTCTCTATTCATATCGATAAACAGAAATCAAGTCATCAATTACATCAGCAAATGCGAAAAGTTAAAAAATTAGCGGTAAGTGTGAGCTAGGCGCAAACTGCCGCCGCTAAAACAATCATTATTATATGTACAGTAGGTTCTCAACAAATGAGCGTCTAGTCTGCACTTAAAGGATTTGACACTTTCGGAAAGAACGACGGCATCAGGGAGTTCATTCCATGCCCCGATGACCCTGTGAGAGAAGGCGTTCCGTCGGACGTCCGAATGAGCCCGCTTCCTTTGCAGTTTGAAGGGATGACCACGCAGACGGTCAGTCCGGGCCAATTCAAAGAATTCATCAAAATCTAGGGCACACTCACGGCTTCTGACAATCCTGTAGGTTTGAATGAGATCGCCGCGCAGTTGCCTGTAATTTAGAGGAAACAGATTTAGTTCGGTCAGCCTGGTTTCGTAAGGCAAATGATGAAGATTCTTGACCATCTTCGTAACCATTGCCTGTAATCTTTCCAGTCGTTGATAATCTTTCTTCAACCACGGTCGCCAGGCCTGGACTGCATACTCTAAGTGAGACCGGACGAATGCCCCATAGGTTTTTCCGAACAGCTTCTTGTCGATCTGCACAAATCCTCGCCTCAGCGCAAATAACACCCTTATCGCACTTTTGGCTGCCCTTTGACACTGTGATGATGGTTTCAGCGAGGAGGTCATTAGGACGCCCAGGTCTTTCTGTTCCACAACATTTGAAAGGGGCTGCCCACCAAGGACGTATTGAAAGGAATCGTCCTCCTTACTGGTCCGTCTGGTGCGGAGTCTCAGGACCACACATTTGTCCACATTAAAATTAAGGAGCCAACGAGCTGAACAACTGTTCAGGCGGTTGAGACTGTCTTGAAGCGCGTACCTGTCTTCGTCAGATCTGATGGGTCTCCACAGCTTATCATCGTCAGCAAACATGATGGCGCTGCATCCCAGGTCGTCGACGCAGTCGTTAATGTAAACCAGGAATAGCAACGGCCCTAAGACGGAGCCCTGGGGTACACCACTTAGAACGGGGGTAGGAGTTGACCTTGAGGTCTCAACGCACACGGTTTGCGATCTCCCGGTAAGAAAATCTGTTATCCATGTCAGCAGCCTTCCTCTTATCCCAATTTCAGACAGTTTGTAGATTAGGCGTTTGTGTGGGACGCTGTCGAACGCTTTCTTAAAGTCTGTGTAAATGACATCGAACCTACCATCCTCGTCCAGTGCGCGAGTCCACTGCTCCGTCGAGAGCAATAAACTGGAAAGGCACGAGCGGTTCTGTCTGAAGCCGTGCTGCAGGTCTGAGAGTAAATGGCCCTGCTCCAGGAACTCCATTGTTGCTTTCTTAACTATGGCCTCCATTATTTTACAGCAGATGCAGGTTAGACTAACAGGCCGGTAATTGTTAGCATTAGTGCGAGCCCCGCCCTTGTATATCGGAAAGATATTTGCTGTCTTCCATTCCGATGGCAGCCTCCCTAATTCGAATGACGAGCGGAAGATGTGCGCCAGTGGTTTGGAGAGTTCATTCGCCAGTTCCTTCAAGAATTTGGCTGGTATATTGTCCGGACCCGAGGACTTTGCTTCCTTGAGATTTTTCAGCTCCCTTTCCACGACAGCTGTCGGGAAGAGTATGGAGTCAAGCACGCGATCAGCAGTCTCAACAGCACTGCTAGCACTGCGACTGCGAAACTCTGTTTCCCTAGTAAAAACCGAGGCAAAATACTGTCCTAAGTTTTCGGCTTTCTCGGTGTTCTCAATGATCTCTACACCATTATCATCCTTCAGCACCGCGACCGGGTCCTTATCTTTCAGTCGACTGTTAAGATAGTGAAATAAAATCTTAGGTTTCTGTTCAGCCTGTCGGATAATTTTGGATTCATACTCCTTCCGTGCCTGACGGATACATTTTTTGACGGCATTTCGTTGACGACGAACTTCTTCGAAATGCGCTGGTGACGCAGTTTCCCTGAATATTTTCCATCTTTTGCTTTTCTTCAGTAGCTGCCTATTTAGGTCCCTAGTTAACCAAGGAGGTCGACAAGTTGTTTTTTGTACTTTAGGTGGACAACAGCGCCTAAACAGATCGAGTGAAATCGTCTTAAAAGATCTCCAGTCGTCCTCCGGATCTCCCCTGAGTATTTGGTCCCAATTCACGGACAGCAAGTCGTTCTTCATCATATTAAAATCTGCCTTCCATATATTAGGTTGGCCCTCTGTTCTCTTCTGGCGTTTAGAGAAGAGCGAGTAATCCCATAGTAGCGTAGTATGGTCACTTTTCCCGAGAGGTGCATTCGAATATACTTCGTCGATATTAGAGAAGTCTTTAGTGAAAACTAGGTCTAGACAATTCACTCTCTGGTTCTCTCGAAATCTTGTTGGTACCTTCACATGTTGCGCCAGAGGGAGATTGAGTGTGAGGTCCAGTAGCTTACTGCTGAAAGAGCCTGGTCCGCCGTTAACTGCCATAGTTTCCCACTCTATTGCAGGTGCGTTGAAATCCCCAGCAATAAGTACCTCTCGGTGGCTAGCTACGTCTTTGACTAAACCAAGAAGCGACTCATCAACTGCACTCAGAAGGTTTGGTGGTCTGTAAATCGCCAGAAATTCTAGATTTTGTGCATTGCTCTTCTTTATCTTTATCCAGACGGATTCATATTCAAGGGAGAGGGTGTGGGATCTTTCAACTGCTGAAATTCCTTCCCTCACATATACGACTACCCCTCCGCCCTGCCTATTTTGGCGGTCTCTACGAAACAGCTGGTAACCCGGTATCGAAATCTCAGCATCCAAGATTTCGGCATTAAGCCAAGTTTCCGTTATGGCGATGACATCGGGGATTCGTTCCGGTACTATCGCTTTGAGTTCGTCGATTTTCGAAACGAGACTTTGAGCATTGGTATACAAAAATCTCAATTTGGCACGATCAACACCGGCATACTGGCGTTTATCCATTTCTTGGGATTGAATGCAGAAGCCGGTCGGAGCTGAGCGGGATGAACTGCTTTCCATCACTCCTAAGCTGTTAGAGTTATGGGCTTTCTCCAGAGGAATGGCCTCTGGGCGCGTATAATTTTTCCGTCCACTATTCTGAGATTTGTCTCGCCCAGACTCGACCGCCTGAGGACTTCCAATTTGAGCCCCCTCCATTTTTCTCGCTCCGCGGGTGAAAAGTCCCGCTGAAAAAAAACTGATGGATGGGCATGTTTAAGCGCAGCTATCCTGCTCAAAAGTAGCTGCGCTTGTTCGTCATTCTCAAAGACAATTTTTAACGGTCTCGGTCGGTCTGGATCTTGCTTTGAGTCTTTAATTTTACCCATCCTGAAAGCCTTTAATTTTGTGACTTTTTCGTCTCCTTCTAAGATCGATTTGAGATATTCCTGGAATATTTCTATGTCATGCTGTATTCTGTCCTTTGGAGTGTCGGAAACAGACTCAGGCATGCCCTTTATAACGATGCATTTACTGCGATCAACTAGACGGCCTTGTGGTTTAATCATACCTGCAGTGTCTTCATCGCGTGCATCCCGGTTACAACCTTCCACCGATTTAGGAAGGTTTGATTCAGCAGGACTAACGCATGACTGCCTGTTTACTACGATATTTTGATCATTTTTCGTTTTCAGCGGCGCGATTTTCGTCTGCGGCTTAGCCAACTCTTGTTCCCTCGTCTGACTCTCTGTGCCTTTTCGAGGTACCCTGCGATTTCTTTGTGTTCGCTGAGATCGCGTCTGACCGCGCTTTTTTCGCACAAGACACTGGGTGTCATTCCTATCAAGCTCTAGCGACCTACTATTTTCTTTCTCCTCCGTCGACACAGCCGAGGAAGCCGTGTTTGCGTATGTTCGCTCGCTTTCATTCTCTTTAGATGAATAGCGAGGGAGATTCCTCAGCTTCTCCATCTCCACTTTAAGGCCCTTTATCTCCTTCTCCATTTCCGCAAATTTTTGAAGGAGTCCGAAACATGTCGTACAGGCTTCGTCTTCGTATTTAATATCCATACAGCTTACTAGACTCCTTGCTCGTTTAGCGGGAGGTGACTTGACAGCGATATATGCAGAGTTGCAGCCATTTGTACTACGAATAATGTTTACTACTTTATTTATTTCAGTCCGTCCACCGTGCGCCGATAGTGTAGTGGTGATCACGCTGCTCACCCCACGACGGGACCTGGGTTCGAATCCCACTTGGGCGAGTCTTTTGCACATTGTCCTGATGGTGTTTTGTCGACTCCCATTATTAATTCAAAGGATATGCAAGGTATTCTAGGTACGGGACGAAGTATTTGAAGGTGTTGGAGAAGCTTTTTAACCAAGCCAACAATATGAAGCAAATAGCAAACGACTCAGCCCCTCTTGGATCAGGAGAGTCCCGCGGTGCCGTTGGCAGAGAATTGATACGAAGGAGAATGGTCGTTCCAAAGAAAGTTCTGTCGGAGTTCCGTGTGGATCGTTCGAGGAATTGCTGATTAAGCTTCAATTTCTTAATCCAAATGGGCCCGCGAAGCGTCCAATAGGCAGAAATCCCGGAAAAGGCAAATCCCTCGGAGGTCGAAAATTCGAAACCGAATTCGAAAGGCGAAAAAGGAAGGTTAATGAAGTTTCCATCGAATTTTGACGGGAACTGGATGGGGAAGTATGCACTGGAAGGGAAGTAATAAGGGTAAGTTAGGTCAGTTAAAGAAAACCCTGCTGATGACATGGCTGCTGTGCGTTTTAATGGAATAGCATTGCTGGACATATACGCATATGGGAAAATTACTTGTCCACACTGGACCGGTATGGCGTACTACTGTAGGTACCAACAGAGCTGACGGAAGGTAACAAACTACTTTTACGATCTATCTGACATGATATGTTTCTGATATGAAATCGGAGTTGCAACATATCGCAAGGGAATGTGTAATTTGTGAATATTACGAAATTTCTTCCTACTATGTCGCGTACCACTCTCGGCATACAGCACAAGCCTGCCGATGTTCGTAGACCGTGGGTTGTTATTTCGGGGAAATTTGCTTTGCATGTATAAAGGTGCGCGTGAGAAAAATTAGCTATTGAATGCGTTAGCAACAGTCAGGGGAACCAGAATTCCTATTGACTTCACATGACGGACGGTCACTCCAACGCGTTTACGATCGTCTCATACGATGAGTTCTAGTGTGAATGCGAGACGTCAGGCGAACAAACTCCTTTGAACAACTCCTCCTGTGATCGCAGTAGGTACAGTGTTAAGTAAATAGGCCAGAGCATAGAATGCTAACAGTAATTCCGACAAGGGTTCTGGACTCCAAGAGATTACTCCCTCGAACAACTGGGATGACAGTAACTGCAGTGCGAAGCAAGTGTGCTAGAACATAGAATGCTGACAGTAATTCGAAAGTGGGTATTAGACCCCAGGAGACAAAGTACGTGAAATGTTAACGAAAATTCTGAAATGAATGCCAAGAGGAATACCTAAATGGCGTTGTAAAATTAAATGTCTTACAGCATGATATTATGGTAAATCAATAACCTAGGGATGCTGGCTTTCGAACGAACTTCTTTTCGGCCGCATGCGAAAACCGCACTCTGTAGAATATGACTAATGAAGTAGCATGAAATTTTCTCATTGCTGGTCGATGCCTCGAAAAGTCAACTGTATTGCATGGAAAAACAGGCTTGAAAGTATTCGTTTTTCTAGTCAGACCGTATAAAATTACGTGTGCTTCCAATGTCATACTCGAAGGAAGTGCAGAGTTCGGTTTTAGAAAGTTTGTATTTATGAGACGCTTTCATATCGGGAAATACCCGTTCATAAAATATCATGCCTGTACATTTACTAATGTTGCTTCGAAGGCTTACAATATGACTCAAATCCACTGGTTAATTTCGGGAACCCCTTATCATCTCCTCTTTATACCCTATAGGGTCATATGGGTTTTCGTACATCAAAGGTATGTGGTTTGTGGGCTCTAAGCACCGAGTGCAGGTGTAAGCGCAGGTCAAGTCCAAAACCATTCAGGAACGGAAAAATGTTTCGAAAAGCGAGTAACACCCCTCGTTGAAGTATAAAATTAAAAAACGTAATTGTTTACCGAATGAGGATAGGATTGAATGTTTTCATGCATGTTTCCCATGAGATATAATTCAGTTGGCAAGGGCATTGAAACTCAATGAGGAGAAATCTTGCTTTTAAAGTAGGCATTTTCACCGAGTGTCTATTTTCTATGCATTCGAAGGGAAGTTCGTTCGAATGCCAAGATTTCAACGGTAACAGAATTACTTTATCATTGTGCTTCATGGTACGTGATTTTACACCCATGTCTGCGTAGTATAGTGGGAACGAAAACGCATTACGGATTTTCGGTTATATATCATTGATTAGCCCTCTTAGCGCAGGAAGTTCTGTAATGGTAAATAGGGTGTAGAACAATCCCACTATATGTTAGTTGCCTCGGGCGAACGGGTTTTTCAACAACCTTCCTTCCGGTAGCCTAAATGGTTGGATACCAGTGTCGCAACACTCCGATTCGCGGCGAATCGGAGTGTTGCGACACTGGCATCCAACCTTCAAAAGTTTGCCACCTATTCCGAAAGAGGACAGTTTCAAGAGAAGAGGAGCATGGTCAACACGATCAAAAGCCTTAGTGAAATCGAAATATACATTGCAAAGTGCAAAACCATTGTCCCTAGATTGGAGAACATAGTCAAAGAAAGAAAGCTGACAGGTGTCACAAGATCGAGCTTTGAGAAATCCATGCTGAGCAGCACTGAGCAGGTTATTCACTGTTAAGTGACACATAAGTTTATCTTTAATCAATGTCTCTAAGATCTTCGAAACTGCGGGGAGGGTGTTTATTGGCCGAAAGTCATCAAATGATGTAGATTTGCCGTGCTTAGGAATGGGCAGAATGTGTGATTCCTTCCACAAGGTAGGATAGGTTTCAGTTTCAAGAGCAAGATTAAATATCTTGCATAAGAGGGATGGGAAGATCGTGTTTGCATCGGCTTTTAAAATGTTTACTGGGACACCATCAGGGCCTGGACTATAAGATTGACGAAAACGCCGAATCGCAACAGTCACATCCCACAGAGTTAAAGTTATAGTTTCTAGAACTGCCCCAGTCGATGGCTGCATGGTCGGAAGCGGAGTGGTCGAGTCTTCAATGAACGTTTTGGACAGGAAATCATTGAAGCTATCAGCGGTTAACTGGGCATCAACTATGGGATTTCCGAGAGCGTCTCGGCGGATGGGATGCTGCGTCTTTCGGTGAGTTCATATTTTTCTAGAGAAAAGTTTCGAAACACTTAACGAATGGTTTTCCGTAAACTGGATCTCCTCGGCTAGCTGTTTTTCTTCAGACAATCTCTTAGCTCGATCAAAAATATAACGAATCAAGGGCAGGACAGAAACATCGTTCTGAAGATGGAAACGACGATAAAGCCTGCGCAATCTGCGACGAAACGGTAAGGGTAGGAAAACCCCATCCCCAACATTAATAGTTTTCTTACGGGGGACAAAACGAGAAAAAAGGGGATCCAAAATTTCGTACAGATTTGCAGTGCAAACATTTACCTCCGAACTAAGGAAGAAATCAGTCCAGTCGTAGGAATTAAGGTGTGTTAATAATTCGGTTGAGCGAGTTGATCGGAAATTGTGGAAAAAGCTATACTTTGGGGACGACGTTTTGTCAGCCTCGAATTCCAACGTTGAAACAACTATGTCATGGTCTGAGTCCCCGAGTGGGCCTAGGGATGACACCGACGATGGCATGCAGCCTCTACAGAAAATTAGGTCAAGTATGCTTGATCCTCGGGTGGAAAAATCGACAACCTGAGTCCACATCCCAACATCCACAGCCTCAAGAAAGTCTTCGAACCTTCTTGGGCCTGAAGGCGGAGACCAGCGGACTTCGGGGAGGTTAAAGTCACCCGCAACCAATTGATACTTAAAGCTTGAGTCGGCCGCAGCATGAAATGCCTGTGAGAGTAAACGATCAAAATGGCCGTTGGCGTTGGAAGGACGATAGACGCAGCCAACGAGTAAGGAGAACTTATTTTTTGGTGCAATCTGGAGCCAGCAGCTGCCTTCTACTGCGGAAAAATGCGGGAGGTCCAACGGCAAAAATGTAAGTGTTTGTAGCCTAGAAGCGACAGTTCGGAGTCAGCTACTGAGGCTGATGCCTACATCTCAGTTACTAAAACAATATCTGGACAATGCACGAACACCAGAGTCTGAAGCAAAGGCATCTTATTAAGCAAGGATCTGGCATTTAAAACAAAAAAGTTTGAAGGGAAAGGCTGTTTGTTTCTGAGGGAAGTGGGCTACATCGTCCAGTTCTGGGCTGCCCACGGAGCAAATGGTCCGGATGCAACCATCCAGTTTTGCAAAAAATTTTGTGGCATTGAAAACTTCTGACATGGATAAAAAGGGGTAGGACTTGGGGGAGGGAATGACGGACAGGTGAACTGGTAACCATCGTTAGCTAACTTATTTTCAGCTGGAAATCCGCGGGGCAGATACTGCAACGTATTCCCACCGGAACGAAACTGAGGATCGGATGAATTAACTGATTCAGTATGGACATTATCATGAGGAATAAATTGGTAAAACGGGCGTGGAGGAAACAAGTTAGGGGGTGGGGGACACATTGTTTCCATTGGAGCAAGAGTTTTATTAAACGGCGGAAAAATCGGCATATTCGGCCTAACTGCCTCAATATGAGGGCTGGGGGGCAGTTGCGAACCCGCTACGTTTTGAGTCGGCGTATTTGAGGCACTGTTAGCCGATTGTGGACGAAAATATTTTACAATGGTGCTGGATTTATTGGGTGTCCGAGTGGCTGAGACAGCAATTGGATTTGCTTATGACTTAGACACATGCTTAGGCTTACGAGGGGTTGCTGGGGGAGTCGATAGAGGCGTGTTTATACCAGGCGTGATGGTGTGTTTAAAGAGCTCAGCATTAAAAGTAGTCGAATCCCCTACGGAATTGGCTATGCCGTGATGTGCAGATGCCGCAGATGGTGTTGTAGAGGACTTATTCAGACTGACAGTAGGTGTCATTATCTTGAGGCTGGTTTTTGACGATTTTAATTTATTCAGTTTTCGCTGCAGGGGTGTGAGGTCTGACGAAACGGAGCAGCGCCATTTACGGCAGAAGTCTCTAGTTATCTCCCTACTCGACAAGATAAAATCGACTTCTATCATGGAGAAAAGGGTAACTGGTATCGGCGCATTACGGCTAAGCGAGCGAAGTCGCTTAGCTTGTGCGACACTGAAACAGAAGCCACAACTTTGTAGGAACACATGCGCTCCTTCCATAGCAGATAATTGGCTCGGAATGTTTCGCAGTACGAAATTATGCTTGCGCTTAATTCTTTCCTCAGTTTCCGAACTTATTACCCCAATAAGTTTAAAAGCTTGTTCAATTACTTTTTCAGAAGTGTTGTTCGTGTCGCCATAAATCAACTGGTCGACTATTTCGCGGGCTGATGGCCTGCTACGATTAAACTACCTCCTAAAGTCCAGGCGTATGGGCATTACGAATGCTATTACATGTAGGTCGTCCATGGATTAATAACGCCTTGTAATAAATCTGCTACCGAACAAGCCGATGAAAATCGGTCTGAACGATGTTTTCTAGGGGAGGAATGCTTTCAGTTCTGTCATTCGTGAGGATCCCCCGTCCACATTTTGCAGACCACGCTGCTAGGCAGTATTTTAGATGCGACTAGGCAGATGTTGCACGGAATATGTAAAAGTTTTACTTGATTTTGTTCTGAATAAGCCCACGAATAACACAAAATCTCTTATGCGGCTTGAAGGAAGTCGGTTAGCATTTATTAAATGATGCTAGAATTACATAGTTTTGAAATCCAGGGTTTTACATGCCTTCGACTCGCGGAACTGTTTTGCAGCTTGCTGCTGTGCACAAACGTACTCCTTACCTTGGCGTTAGATTACTTATGAAGAACCCGACTAACGAGGTTCTATTGGTCGGTACATCTGGATACCTGAAGATCTGCCCTGATAGAAGCATTTTTCTCAGCCAGGCATATATTATTGGGACATCTACTAATAGTCGACGGTCGGCTTAAGGTACTCTTCACAAGCAAATAATAAGGAAGAGCATAAAAACAGGAATGTTCTTGGAAACTATACTTAGAAATCAAAAAATCAACACCAGTCGTTGAATACAGGAAACGGCCTGCTGGGTGTCACAAGTTGACACTTATTGTTGAACTCCTTCTGAGTCCCATTTGGTAGCTGACGCTGAGTGTCTCGGGAAGTTTTATATGAACATTAGAAGGAAGAAACGGGGACAGGGACAAATCCCCGTGTCTCTAAACTATAATCGGCAGAGGTGAATCCTAAGATCCAGAAAGTATAATTATCGCCGCAGTTCTTTCAGCCACTGCCTAACACGAAAGCCCTCCCTTAAGTCAACCAAAAATTTAAAATAAAACGTAGCAAAATCATTATTTAGATGCTTTCCTTTTGTCAGAGATGTAAGACCGACAGTGAATCTGACAAAACTAAAAAACCTTCCCAAGAAGGCGGAATACGAAGGCAGATTCCCCTAAAACCACCCAAATTCCTCTTCCAAGTCTCTTTGAGCTTTCTCTGCAAACAGAGTTTGCTTTTGGGCGAAAAGAAGCGATCGAATGGCTGTAAACAGACATTAACTAATTAGCTTCATCTACCCTTCTTTCATGACAACGGGTTTCCTTAAAAAGCCGTCTGCAGCACAGTTCCCGGGCGGAAACAAAATATTTGGGAATTTTCAGCATGGTTTTCAGTTCAATCGTTCTCGCCTCTCTACATTTTGTTTCCTGGAAACCTTGACTAAGGCTACAGAAAAGGACTTTGATGAAATTGTAATAGACCTTGACTTGTAAAGTCTACGATAATGTCCACATCAAAGTCAACATCACAGATTGGGCAACTTTCGGCATTGCAGAAAGGTAGTAAACTGAATAAAGTTATTCCTAGCCTGATGAAGGAAGCGCACATGTATCGGAGGCGATCATCCAAGGTGAGTGAATATGAGAACGAGGTTTTCTCTGTTTGCATGTTAACAATCTCTCACCCTCTATTTGGCACACTAATTACGGCCTTTCTAGGCTTGACTGTGACAAAATCATGTTTTCCGGGGAACTGATACTTTTACAAACGATTTAAGGCCCAGATTATTAAATATTTCTCTGGAATAATTAACAATGACCGAAAACTTGGTTTGAACGATATCGGTTCTAACTCAATGTAGAAAGGCTCGTCGTCACTCACCTAACCTCAGTCAGCCAAAACCGAACCAAAATACAGAGCACTTAAATATATTTAACGCCTTCGCAGAATAATCTCGGCGTTTTTTGTAGGGCAAGGTAGAACTCTCGCCTCAACGCACTAAGGATGCAAAAAGTGCTAACGGAGCACTGCGCGATATCAGAAGGATGTTTGTGGTTTTAAATAAACGTCGTTCTGGTTAAACCAAGCGCTTCATAGTTCGTCCTCGCTAAGAGTGCAACAAAGATATGCAGAGACTTTGACGCCGAAACGACAGAACAAGTCCTGGGAAGGAAGGAAGCTGGCAAATGGTCGAAAGCATCAATTTTATCCAGAAAGATTGAATTGTCTTACCCTTTCTCCTTTTGTCGTAAGCAGCAGAGGGATGAACTTACCCTAGTTTATGAGACAGTACATGAAATCGAACGATGACAGCGTTTAGATGATATGATTTAGGGATGATTTGCTCTTCACCTTTGTGGCGCACAATGAAACTGCTTATGAAAATGTCCGAATTCAGTATTCGGTCTGGTGTTTTCCGATAGCGTGTAATTGAACGGTGGAATTATCTCTCTGAAGTAGCTACAAAGTCGATTTTGCTGCAGCTTTTGAAGAAGCATTTGAATGGTCATATGCGTCCCTTGCGTCCCCTTCACACTTTGAAACAGGGACAAGGAAGATGTCCGCATCCGCCTCCTGCGGTGTGACTTGGCCACAACCAACAATTTTTGTGTGGTAGCTCATTTTATTTTTTCCAGGGTTATATGCATTTGTAAAAATAAAGGTTTAATAAACCTTGCCTAGTACCTTCAAAATATATATCTATCGAAAATGAGAAGGAAGTAATGACTTTGGCGGAGACCCTTGGAGAACACCAGTTTGGATTGGGGACTCCGTTTACCTGGTATCTCAAATGCATACATAAACCTCACATCAAAACATGAACATGAATGATATCTCGGCGGCAGTTAAATATTCTCAATCGTTTATTTATGCTGATGATCTCAAATATGTATATTCATTCAATAAACCTACGAGCCTTCATTGCCTGGAGCAAATCCATGCTGACTTGCTTGCTCTCTCAATTTGGAACTCAAAATGGCTAATGGAATTCTCTCCGTCTGAATGTCCTTGTATGTGTTTTGGACCTGATAGGTTACCCCATCCAGTGGTCTTTCAAGGCACACCAATGACTGAATGTACCACCATCGAGGATTTAGGTTTAAGCTACACTAATAATCTTGATCTCTCGCCACACGCTGACAGAATTACAGCCTAAGCTGCCCAGCTATGTGGCTTTATTTCTTACAATTTCTATCTTCCTGAAATTAACTTACAATCTATCGTATGTTTGTACTTCACATTCTCGAATATTGTTGCCCATTCTTTGGCTTGATGAATGAAGCTAGTCGTTTTAAAGTTGAAAATGTCCAAAGACGTTTTTCTAAAAAATCTTTTAGGCAGGGAACATCCAAATATCTCCTACTCAGATAGGTGCCAGCTAACTAACCTAAAATTTTTATGGGTTCGAAGACTAGAAGCAGGCCTCTGTCTCCTCTTTCGCATTAATAATAGCTCAAATCTTCCTCGGATTTAAGCACTTACCCCGAGTAGTCACCCAAACAATCTTCGCAACTCTTCCCTGATTATGCCTCCCCCCGCTTTCTCCACTTATAAGTGTTCTTTTTTCGCTTCCAGGTATACCGTCCTCCGGAATAACCTACCAATAAATATAAGATCTTCAGATAATCTGCACACTTTTAAGAGAAGGCTACGCCTTTATCTAAATACTGGCTCCATTAAACCTTTATTTTCCTCATCCTTCTCGGACAACTTTCTCTATGACATTGAGAAAGGACCACCGGGAATTTAGGATTCCGCCATTAACTTTCCGTATCTGCTCACATTTCCCTCTTTTGTGAGTCGTATCGCTTCCTAGGACCCCTCATAAGGAATGTTAATTTTTTCGATTTTTCCGTTCTTGCATCGTGCTTCTCACAGAATGCGCTCTATCGACGCTCTTGGCGGAACCTTCTGTATTTGCCATATATCAGTAGTCTGGTCGTATCTGCCCTGCCCCCTCCTCAGCTGGACTCGGCTGAATGTAACCTATCGCATCTGGGTTCCTATCGCCTCGAGACTGGTTTTCTGTTCACCACTTTGACATGAATGGTCTCGCCCGGCATATGAATTCTGCCTTGATGATGCTCGTTTCGAACCTTTTACTCAATACCACATACAAGCCAGTCCTGCCTGACCCGCCTACTTACCTCTTCATGAAATCCGTTATACAATGCCATCTACAGGACGGTCCTGTCTGATTTTTATATTTTAAGGATCGAAAGTTTTTTGCTCTATAGTGCTAATTCAGTCATACTCATTTTGTTTGTGTTAGGAGTTTTTTCCACTGCTCGCTAAACACTTGGTGACATACTACTTATTCAATAACTACGAATAAAGTATTGTATAAATTCTGTATACCTCGTCTAAAATTCTAAAAGTAATGTAAAAGTTATTCTTACTTGTTATAAAAGGACGCCACGGGTTTCGTATAAAAATTATTATTAACATGGGCAGCGTAACGACTGGAAAAGAATATTAAAATACACAGAACACAAGTGTTTAATAAAACTGGACCAAAGGACAGCAGGATGCCATTCAGAGCACGGAGACAACATAAACTGTTAAATGTCTTCTTTAAGGTCAACAAGAATAATAAAACAGAATTGATTTATAAAGACACATGTACCCACTACCTGTCAGTAAGTTGGGTGGAAAGTGTTTTCTACTGTCTCCAAGTAGTTAGCCGAAGATGAATGGGCAAGGCCTGTGAATGCCTAGGACTGTCCACTTCTACTGAGATTAGAGGAAGGAGAACAATTACAGGAACCCTGACAGGGAGATTTGATTTTGGACCGATTAGGAGCCTCCAGATAATCGCCAGTGAGAAGGAACAGGATTAGAGACCGTACTGGACCCGATGTCTGGAAGTCTGTTTACTGCCAGTTCTGTTTCTGCAGTAAAAATGGGCGGAAACAGCTTGAACCGAAATTTAGTCTTCGTGTTACTTTGGATTTTTATTGGATTTTTGTTATCCTTAAGGGCAACAGAGAATTTACAAGCTTTGACGACTTGTCCCTACCGTGCCACCACCAGCCGCACTTGGCCGAGGCAAATATGGTGTGGCCAAGTGCGGCTATGCTGCGGCCAGGTGTGGCCAAATGGTGTGGCTATGGTCTGGCCATCAACACATTGGCCACACTTGGCCACACCTTGGAAAAAATTTTGCGCGCGGACTTTTTCTCGTTTTTTTCCATTCATCGCGGCCTCGATTTTTTGGCCGTAAACGCCAACCATGACGAACGGTCGCCTAACGTAAAACCCCGAAACGAGTCACGCGAACCTCCACGTCCCAAACAAGATAGGCTACGGCGGTAAGTGGCCCACTACAGGGCAAATGTGGATACCGAAATGGTAAAGTCGGAAGGCGGTATTGTGGAGGGACGATTTATTGAATACGTAAGTCAAAAAATGTAAATGTACAAAGTCTGCCTTGGATCATGGGGGTTTCAGCGACCTTCGTATCCAGGATGAGAAGTCACTTCCACTTCCACCTGATTGCTGTCCGTCGAAATATCTCTGTAGTGCAGTTGTCGAAACGGGGATGTTGGGCAATTGCATCTGCGCGTGAAAATAAACAAAAATTGGACTTACCTTTAAGGACAGAAAAAAGTGGACAGGCCATGAAGGACTTCTTCTCCTTGGATCCGCCCGCCCAACAGAAGTTGTGGCATAAGGGCGGGCCCAATAGAACCGTCAGTAGGTTTCTGAGGAAGTCTGCCTCATTTCGACCACCTACCATGACCAGTTGCCGGATCTGAAAACAGTCAAGTAGATGCGCACATACCGCCTCGTTTGCAAAACCGTCTTCTACGCTGAGCCGACGAAGAAAGTTTTCGTATGCCTCCTCGGTACACAGCGGTAAATTTAGGGAGGAGGATGTGACAGAACCGGCGCTGGAGGCTCTTTGCAATGCATTGACAACATCTGATAGTGTTGCCTGCATCTGCTGCACACTGCTATGAAGAGCCATAAGTTGCTCAGCTAGGAAATCGTTCCTTCTCCTAATAGTTTGTTAGGGAGATTGTTCACAGCCTTACTCAAGTGCCGCTAGCCGGACATTTGTGTTTATTAACTGACCTTTTATGTCAGCCATGTCCTTTTGCACCTGCTGGCTAAATTCCGTCGAAATTGTAGCAGCGGAAACATATGACGAAATTGTCGTGGAGTGTCTAAAGTAATAAATGATGAGCGTTGTCTACTCAAGTGAGGACAGTGGTGTTGACTGGCTGGGTCCAATCGACGCAGTGGAAAACAAGTGTGGCACATTCTCCTCCGTTCTTGGCCTATGAAATGTCTACAATAGTCATACTTACTGTAGTATTGGCGGTGGAGCTGGCCAACCAGTTGGCTCTTTCGGTTGGTTTGGCGAGTCCTCGTCGTCGGAGTCTGAGGTTAGTTTGCGATTATGTCTGCAAAGGAAAATTAATTGTATATAACATGGTAGCACATCTGGTCCTCTTGCCCCTACCCAACTGGCGCGGCTCGGAACTGGAGAGATTGTCAGTATTCTGTGCTCTCTGCGCCGCCTGTCGAGCTTTTTCCAGCGTTAGGCCATTTTTTAGTACCTTGACGGCGTACGCCTTAGTACCATCCGGTGGCCGCTGGTTGTTCTCCAGCAAAATGCTGCGCTGCCTGTGCTTTTTAGGCCATAGTACGCTGCCCGGGTTGTAGAACCAGGCTTCGGCCACTTCCGCCGCAGATTTGTCGTTGAAAAATTTAACCACGTAATACATCTGTAGCAAATGTTACATCGTAAGTCGTAAAATGCAGAAATACATCTGTAAAAAAGCAGACAGTGGAATATAAATCACGGGAATGTAGTTGTGTGAAGGAGGGGGATAAGGTAATACTGGTTGTTGTTGTTGTTGTTGTTTTTAAAGGACACGTACTTGCAAATAATGTCGGAGAGTATGCCAGTTATCGGAGTATCTGATAAAACGGTGGCTTTAAAAATGTATATGGAAGAAGAATGAAGGGACGTTACAAAAAGATCCTGACAGTCGCGGAAAGGGCAGTAAACTATGCTGTTACCCGACAGTGATGTCAGTGCACAGGGTCTATGTCCGATGAGTACGACATTGTCGGGTGGCTCAGTGGAAAAGACATATCCCTTGTGAAAGATAGCCGTTGATTGACGGGGCAGTTTAAAGGGCCGTTGCACTCCCTCATCGTCGTCCAACAGCATAGAACGTGTAGACTGTTCAGACAAGCGTCTTTCCGAAAAACGCCTGTACACTTGTGCGGCTATGTTAGTGGGCCCTTTTATGCTACCACGAACGTGTCGTAAAAAAGACTCAAATGGAAATGCTGAAAAATTATTCAGCACCCCAAACCGAACGACGTCAGCGTGCAAGTGGAGTAGAGAATGGACATTGTAAACAAGATCAGATGGCTTATAAAATGTGGAAAAATTATAGACAAAATTATACTAAAGTTGGCGGCCATAATCACCACGGGATATATGCAAGGTTGGGTGGCAAAATATGTACACTGCCACGGAAAACTGTAAAAATTGATTATAACGGGGTCCGTCTAAATACGGGGACAAAACAACGGGGCCTATGTACGGGAGGAATTGCCGATATTCGGCAGCCTTCCAAAACTCCAGGAAATCAAGTGTTCTACAATTGCGTGAAAACTCTGTCGGTAAACAGTGGCTGCATAGCTTAATAGATGCGTTTAATGACACAGAGTTGCAACCAAAACTAAGTCGCCAAGTATGCAACAATTTTCGCATAACACCGAGGCAGACTTGGTGCATGTAGTCAATTAGGAAACAGGAAACCATGTCGATGGGCAAATCCTCGAAGGGAGATCTGCCCTTATGATGCGGTCCCTGACTTCGCAACCTAAACGACCTGTCATCACGCAGACGGCCACTGTACTGCGGAAATGTCATGCGATTCGCAATATGTTTCCCTTTGTGACAGCATCTACAGCAGTTACGATTGTAAATACAAAATAGCGTACCTGTCGCATCCATAGTAGCCATTGTGGGCCTTCACTTGTCGTACATAACAGCGGGCTGGGGTGTCGCAAATCACATTGAGCAAATGCACTTTGATGACACTTTCTGTACGTGGATCGCGCAGGCCCGTGGTGAGAAGGCCCTTCAGTTCACTAACACAATCGCCCAGAAAGTCTTCCAACGGTTCGGGCTTACCAAAACCGCAGAACACTCCAACGACAAAGGGCTGCCCAACAACGGGGTGGTTAACACGAGCAAGGATCGGCCACAAGCACTGAGCAGACGCTTTAAAGACTTTCATTCCGTCAATGTGCAGTTAAACGTGCACTTCAGGAATGCCCGTTAGTGGGCAAAGGCGCAATTCGTCGAGTAGGCCGCGTTCGAGACCCAGGTGAACGTATTTTCTTCTCTTCAGGGACTTGCTAACGCAAGTTCGAGGAGTCTGCAGTAGCGTCCTTGGGTCGATGGGTAGCTCCGGATGATAGTGCCGCAGCACCTGAAACAAATCCTTTGCTGTGGTCAACGACAATTTCGCCCTCAAACAGAATTCGCGCAAATCCGTCGTCAAGCATCTGCCTTCCACTGTGTCCACGGTCCCAGCCACTGCAGGCAGTTCTATGTATTCCAGTAAATAAGGCACATACAACTCCTACCCGTTGAAACTTCCGGCATTAGTTCGGGCATTTGCAATTCCGGTGACTCATTTGCAACCAAAGACGTTGATGCGATGGGCTGCTCCTCCATAGCAGCATAATATGCCCGCCTCTGGCGCAAGAGCCGCTTGTATATAATGCTTCGGTGAAAGCCGTAATACTTACGCTTCATAGCAACGAATAGCTACTCAACGACAACAAATATTTGTACTTTCAACATTGTTCGCAAAATCATAAGTGAAATTATACTAATACATATGTTACTACACCTTAATAAGCATGACGAATACCCTAAATGGCATAACTTGGAAAATAAAGAAGTAGCAGACACAAAATGGACGCCGAATTACTTGTTAATATGTCATAAACAATCACAGGACGAGAGAACCGCAACGCTTACCCCAGACACAGCAAAAGTTCAATGACGTCGCATTGGCCCACTTAAACAAAGCACCCTAATCAGCTTATTTCGAGACATAACCACTGCTCACAATATGAAGATTCCTGGTACTTTATGAGTGATATAGGATATATCTTGACTAATTTAGCACTTTGCAATGCAGAAGTGGTCACCTACACGATTGGGAGGTTCTCCTAAATTTCTTCAAATTTGGCGTGGCCATGGCCGCTTGGACACACCTACAAGGTGTGGCCAGGTGTTGGCAGGGTATGTAGACCAAGAGTTGTTTTCAGTTGTACATGTATTGTATGGACAGGTTGTGTTTGCAAGAAACCAGTATCGCCCAAAGTAACTTTTTGCACATTGTTCTCTAACTTTTGAGTTCCAAAAGCCTCTTGTTGTCCACTTTTAGAAAAGCTTTCCACGCATTCAATCTCTATCAGTCCTTTAATATACAGTGCGTGACCGACCTCATGAATTGTTGGCCGAAATTCTGGAATGCGTTTCCGATTAGGATGGATTACTTGGGTGGGGTTGTTATACTGATTTTCATGTAGCATAACCCTATAACATTTCGGACTCATCAGGATGTCGGCTTTTGAATGCACTTCTTTTTTACATCCTGCAGAAACCACACTTGGTAAAAGATGACTGCTTAATTAGCACTCACTTTTTTCTATTGATTTTCGATGGTCCTATAAATTTAAATATATTTTATAGAACATGTGCACAAAAATATGCTTTCTTTTGCTCATCTGGAAGGAAATCACATTGACTTTATATTTTGTGTCCGAAGAAAGTGTGTATTTAGGTTTTTAAAAAGTCTCCCAATTCCCGAATAATTTTCAGCCTGATCGGCCATTGCATCAGCTTTTGATAATTTCAGTCTACGAGGTGCACGCTTTCTGCGTAAGGAGAATCATATATTCCTCAGTCATTAAGAAGATACCACATAGGGTTCAGGGAATTTTGCAGTGGATCCGGACTGTGTTGTACATTTCGTGAAGAGCATTAGTAAACGGACTAGTGAGGTCTTGCATGCATGGGCATCGCACGGTCTTAAAAACCTCATAATTAGAAACTTTTTCAAAACCTAAATACACACTTTCTTCAGATATAAAATGTAAAGTCAATGTGATTTCCTTCCAAATGAGCAAAGGAAAACGTATTTTTGTGCACGTGTTCTATAAAATATATTCGAATCTATAAGACCATCGAAAGTCAATAAGAAAAATGCATGCTACTTAAGTAGTCATTTTTTACCGAGTGTGATTTCTGCAGTATGTCAAAATGAAGTGCATTTAAAAGTCGACATCCTGTTGAGTCCGAATTGTTATAGAGTTTTTCTGCATGATAATCAGTATAACAATCCCACTTCAGTAATCCTTCCTAATCGGAAACGCATTACAGAATCCTGGCCAACATTTCATGATATCGGTCACGCACTGTAGTAAGGAGGCCAGTTGGATATGTAGATTGTGAGGGATCTTAAGCAGGGAGATTTTAAAGTGCTCTCTTCCCCTACCCCTTAGTCAACATAAAACTTCGCGCTACTTCCGCAGCTGAACTGTCAGCCTAAAGTGTGGATATCTATGTACTGACCTTGACAAATAAACGACAGAGCAATGAGGGGACGAGCGTAACCCTAATAAATTATTAAACTCCACGAATAACGACAATCAATTCAGCAAAGCATATTTTGACCGGGAGGCGAAGAGCAAAGTGCATATACACCCTGCTGGGAGAGGGAGGGGAATACAGTCAGCCAGAGTCATCGGAGCCGATGAACTCCCAGGAGTGAGAAATAGGTTGTACACATTGCCTACTAGTCGCGAACGTGGTGACAAGGACAAGGAGGGTGTTTGTTTTATCTCGAAACTCTTTGCTGCCAGACAAGGAAGGGACGGGATGTTGTTTGGTGCTGTTCCCTTGGGACTGATTTGGCAGGCTGATGAGGAGAGTGATATCATGCAGCCCTCAACTAGCCAAGGGGGAGCTGGGAATAACCGGATAGGGTGGTGCTCATTCAGCTAATATTTGACGGATTCTCCAAACTGGGTTTTCTGTCGGAGGACCATTTTTAACCATTCCTCCGAAAATATGTGTTCACCGGGCCTGCAAATGCATCCGAAAAAGACAATGCATAAGAACCAAATGCAAATGGTAAAACTTAAACGTACATAGAAAGCCATTCTTTGACTTATAAGTCGTAGTCGGCTGACCTTACTTAACCCTTAGATTTACAGGACTTGAGACTCGAACCCGCGCTCTCTTTTTGATCATCGGATGTTATAAAGTCCAATTCTCTATCATTGAGCCACAGATCTGTCGCCCGGTCGGTAGCGATCGGAGTTATTAACTGCAGCGGAAGTGCGTCTGCTGACCAGGACACGTCCGTCCTGTTGCACTTCGGGACTCAGTCAAGAGCACTTTCGTCTCAGTTTATATTCCCGATCGAAATCGACAGGATAACGAGTCCGTGATTCAATGATAAAGCGTTGGACTTAGTAACGCTCGATGACCAAAAAGAGGACGTGGTTTCCAACCTCAGGTCTTGCAAACCTCAGATGGGGTACGGCTGATTGACAAAATGGCCATCCCAGTTCCTTTTTCTTTGTCGACACACCTCTCTCAACATAATTACTTGACCGTCCGCGAATGGGCCCCAAGGCGCAACGGGACTACCACGTCTCGCGACCTGGTCGGTGAACGCACGGCCATCACAGGCGGGTGACGCATAGCCCTATCTCAGTTTAACCTCAACCAGTAACTTGTGCTCTAACTGAATCCATGTCGGAAAGAATTACCGCCGAAGGTACGGGAGAATAAAAGGGCTACTTTAGCATGTTTACCGTCGTCGTTATTCAACCATACCTCAATCACAGACCGTGGAGACTCGAGACGTAAACCGTTTATGAGAGTGCTAGACCGGAGCTCCAGAGTCAGAACGGAACACTCGGATTCCGCCCCTAACCAGGATAGATCGGCGGATTTTACTGTCTTGTGACATCAGTACACACTCAAGTTCAAACGGGGCTGTTTTTAGATATATTACGCTTTCAATGTCAAGCGGTAAAATTGCATATTTGATAGACAAAGTGAACCTGACTGTCTGATCATCCTTACTAAACACGAGACGGCTGCCATGTCTGAATGTACACCTCCGTATATTTCCCGTTGGTGGGGAGCGAAATGGGACCCAATATTAATAATAATTTTTATTAAAGACCCGTCGGGGTCCCATCAAAGCTTTGAGGAGCTTTGTGTGAGAGGGAATGCGTCGGCTAGTTTGGATGCGAAATAGTCCTTGTAAATCATCCTTCCAGTGATTAGGTAGTCAGAAATTTTGTTCGTAGCCCCAGTTAAGCCAAAAAACATCCTCTTGGACAGCAAAGGCTACGACTACCAACGTTAATTTCCTCCTTCATCCGCACTAAATAAACATCTAGTTTTTAAGGTTTATTGTAAGCTCTTATGAACTGACAGATCACCGGTCTTCCTCGGAAAGTGTGCAACTGGACAGATTTTTCAAAGCAGCGGTAGCTCATGCCTTTTTCTTGCAGAAATAATACCTCCTGAAATGCCTCGAAGCACTGGTTGGTATCAATGCCTCCTAGGAAGAAAGTGACTGTCGGCAAAGGGGTATCAGCTACGGAAAAGATTACGTCGTACATACATTGGAGGACCCATTGAGGGGTCGAACCCCCCGCAATCGCGTCATGCAGCAGCAGAAACGTCAGTGAAACA
>CACRXP010000990.1:45157-67896 GCA_902702965.1 Spirometra erinaceieuropaei
CTTTTGCAGAGGTCCTCGTTGTTCACGAGATTGGAAAGGCTTTCAGCCACTGTAGTCGTATTCAGGTGTCCAAAAGCAGTTGGAGAAGTCATTGCAACCTATCGACAATGTCATTTTAAATGATATAAAATGAGTGTAAACAGGGGAGCAGTGTGAATTCCGAAAAGAAAATACGGGGACGAAGTAGGGGCATAAAAAGTCACAGTTTTTTCGGACAAGTTTAATAGTAATAGTTTTTGCGATAAAAAAATTAATTCTGGGTAGGGGAGCAGACGATTCCAACAGTGTCAGGCAGGTTCGCTGAAGAGTCAGCGCTCTGCATTCCCGTGGACTCAAAGTTCGGACTGGTTAATCTAAAAGAGGGTTAAGAGAAGACAGGTTAGGAAAACATCCATTTATTTTGGCTTTTTGAAACCTGAGTGCATAAGAATTTGCTCAAAGTACCAGTTCATGCACACTTACGAATATACATATTTCTGGCCTCAAATCTTTCACCGTGAAATGAGATTTGCTCTTTTAAAAATGCCAGGTGTCACTCTTTAGTCATTGTACACGCACTTTATAGAAAATAAGCTCGCTTGCTGCCAACGGATTTCGCGTATCCCACTGGAAGTTACATTGGGTAAATAGTTACTAAGAGTATTCTCATACATTTATATCGCAACCTCAAAGTATTTTTCCAGGTGAAACAAAAACAATTGAAAAATCTATAAGAGAATGTGCTTACGCATGGATTTCCACCAGTCTTCTGGATACCTCGACATTTTATTCAAAAGTGTTTTATGAAAGTCAAAATCCGCCTCTTGTTTCGCCCTGCACACGTACGGCTTTATATCCGTTATCGTTTTCATGACAGTAGCGTTGTCTTTGCAAATGTTCAGCAACTCCTGCCGCTTCTTTTCATAGGTCAGGCTTTAAGGTCAATTTTAGCCAAATTTTGCAACAACTTACCCACTGGAGTGGTGCGTATTTTTGTATGTCTCACCGTACTCGTTTTTGAGAAGTGTCATCCGCTGAAGGAGGATATGGTCGTTCCTCTTGTTAATGCACTCTTGTTCACACTTAATCTAATGAAATGTTATAGTATAAACCGCCAAACAACGTACGGCTTTAATCCTTTGATGTGGAACTTGTCTAGGAATGTTGTGTGTGTCCAACACAGTTGTTTCTGACTGGAGCTTTACAAAAGAGGATTTCGTTTATGACAATACCACTGAGGTTATGTACTATTCACACTCCCAAAACTCTCTTTTCAGAAGTAATTTATCTGATCTTCAGAGTCTGCAGAGTAAAATGTAACTACGGACGAATTTAACAGGTGGTTATCTATCTGGTCTTTTCAATGTCCTAGGAACATTTAAATACACTCGATTCGCTCTAAGCGCATAATTTTTGGACAGCCTACGTTCAGTCATCTACTTAACACGCCAGCTTTTGAAATCCGAAATAAGTCTTGATGTGAACGCTTTTTCGATATAGTAACGTTTTAACACCAAATTACATAAGGAGCACTAATTAACAGTATTACCAGATTTGTTGTCACAGTCTAAATTTCCTGTGAGAAAAATTTTTCGAGGACAAATCAATCAAGCTTCAGTTTATGCATGAGACCACATATTTATGGCAAAGGAGCGCCCACCGATCGCGTCACAAAACGCAGTCGTACTCGGGCTCAATCTAGAGCTCCGCCAGAGCTGGCTATTTCGCTCTCAGTTGTCTTTGTTGGTAATGTCATTCTACCACATACTTATATTCAGGCATGGAATTTTAATGATTACGATATGATGTGATTTAACTACAGGACCTATTCGAAAATTTTTGTAAATAATTTCAAGTAGATAACCCAGCTTTCGAATTTGGTAAGCATCTACGCGCTGCTTTATGGAACTACTCAACTCCATGTACCGATTCCGCAGAATAACTATATAACAGGACTGTTGTCGTCCTAACGGAGTCAAAAAAATATTAGTTTCTTTTTATTATCCTAAGCATACGAGTTGTTGTTTCAGTTCTAGAAAATCCCCTATGAATGTAGCTTTAATACTTTTCTCATGACACTGGAGTTTGGAGAAATTTTCATTTTTAACACTTTACTTCATTCGAAAATCGATCATCTGCAGAATGTTGACAAGTTCAGTGACACACACTCTGACACAGGTGACACCGCGCAAAGCCCGTCTATACGCAAAATGTTGCCAACATGACATACTACCCTCTCCTGTATATATTGTTCAACGCAACCGCATAAAACAAGTTGGCGAACATCCTTTCAAGTTGCGGAGATTTCTTGTAAACTCACGAGCTGTATAAGCCGCATTTACACAGCGCGTTATCAATCCACACAATATGTCACTCTAAAGCGTATGAACAACAGTCACGTGGAACATACTTTAGAAAGGCTTTTATTCGGAAAGAGTTCAACTTAGCGCAAAAACTCTGTGTCCATAGGGTAGATTTTTCACTCTAAATGTTTAAGCAGATCAGACAAAGCAACAAGCGTCTTCCACTCCCCTGCATCTTACAGAAGATAAACATTTCCTGCACTTTCTTCGATGTTCTAGCAGGCGTCTGACATGTCGTAAGGTGTTTGTGCTCCTTTCCTGCCGCGCGCCGTCCCGTTTGTCATCCACTCCCCAACCTTTTCACTCTATTTTACTTCTTAATACCCAGGAACCGCCTTCTGGTCACTTATTCGTTAGGGTCGTATTAGAAATAATCTGTGAATTGGTTTATGATCTTACCGTTTACCCTGATTTTATATTGGCATAGTCTGAAAACGCTATTCTCCCAGTAGCAGGAATCGCGATTTTTATGGCACCATGGTGCGTTCCCACTGCTCGATACACATTCCGGTCACTTCAATGGACCCTTAGCTTTTAATTTTAGGACCACATATATTATATTTTACACACCCAGCTTTCAAACTGTTATTCAAAGTGACCGAACATCATAGCCTCGCGTTTCTAAAAGCCATGCTTTTACTTCTTGATGACTACGTCTTACAAATGAAGTTGCGTATGCTTTATACCCCCGATCTTCTACTTTCCTGACACTTCAATAATTCTCTACATAATTGTAGAATAAAATATATTTTCTTCTTCTGTAGTGTCCCACTAGGTATCTCTTTCCCATCAGCTCAATATCTCTAGGGATTTGACAGAACATATAACCGTATAAGTTACTTCGGAGCTAGCTAGCTGTAATTTTGACTTTTGCCTCGAGAATGAAATCACAGGACTGAGCAATAAAGGACACGGTAGAAACCTCGAAAGGCTGGGCTACGAACGCGCAATTCAGCCAATGTTTCCGTTTTCCTGCTTTTAATGCCAGATTAAGCCAACCACACACAGTAGCGACGCAAAGTGTACAACCTTAGGACTGAAACCTAAGTAACTGATAAGGAATCCTTGAACTGCCATTATTTTTGAGCATTAGGTTAGTAGAAGACACGAACAGCATTCCTCTAAAGAGTCGTTTCAAAGGTAGGTTAAGGAGAAAAGCAGCTACTTTTGGTGAACATTGGCGTTTTCTTATATCTAGACAATTTGTTGTGTCGCAGGCATATGCGAGGAAAGTCTACATCTGGTGGCTTCCGTAATCAGAAAATCCAAGCAAGGCCAGATAAGTAATTTCATGTTCTTATTACCAGATATGTGACTTAAGCAACATATCATACCTTAAGTTATGGTGCAAATTTGTATCATATGATACATATGCAAACTCATATATACATTACAATTACCAGCTCTTTGCGATAAAAAAAACGAAAGCAGGAAAACAAAAGGATTAAAAGATCGAGGGACGTTTAAGGAATATACTGATCACGTTATCTATTCACCTTTGCCTTATAAATTCCGTCATTACGTTTGTTTACTTGAAATTCCACGAGTTTGTTTTGGCACGGTCTTACATTGTGTTGATAACGATGCATACTCCTGCTTTAATGTCAAGAGTGTAACGAAAAAGTTTAGTTTGAAGAGACAAGACTTCGTTCAAGTAATTGTCACGCATGTCGCCGTCCTGAGCCTATTTAAATGGATGACCACTTTCCAATGGTTACAAGGACGACCTAGTCAGTCTATCGATTTTGATTAAGCAGTTCAAGGTAGAATTAGTTGGCCTCCATAGATGTTGCGCAGTGTGACTCGTCTGCCATACCTTAAACAGGCACCAAAATTCAGGTCCACCGCTGGAACGCGAACCATACGTCTTAGGCTGACTACTGTATCCTGTCATAGGACACTCTTCGCTCCTTACATGCTTGGTGGATAAATTTAGTCAACATCTTGAAGCGTAAATATTTGGAATTATCCAAAGTTTCAGATAAATCTGTACTCCTGTAGATTCCGGAATAGCACTTTATCGTCCTGCAACGATTTGCCTTGATAGAAGACGCAAGTCAATTACTGGGTAGTTAACCTGTAATCTATAGCGTCTAAGTGGTGAGTGTACTCAAAGTGCTACAGTTATCGGGTAAAATCCCAACTAGTAAGAGGAATACAGAAATCATCAGCATAAGGGGTTTAATATACACGGGAACCTGAGCCGTTCTCTCGGGAGGCAGTGACCACTGGCTGAGTCAGGGCGGTGTTCAAGTGGCTTATGTTGTGATTGAATGGAGGAGGTGCGTTCAAGCGGCCGCATGGACAACTGCAACTGTGTGAACGCAGGTGTATCCGAGCTAAAGTCAGTTGAGTGGCTTCATGTCAGCGCGTCTACAACGGCTCGCTGCAAGGGGTGAATGATCTTAGGGCAGCGAGGCCTTCGACAGAGACACCCGACGTAGCTGTGATTACTGTCGGTGACAAACTTAGATGTGTGCAGTTCTGTGCATATTCCCTATTCCAATTCTCGTTTCTTATTAAATAACTTGTACGTATTCGTGTGTGACAACGCTAGAAATGTGCGCAACGACAGGTGCCACTGCTGTGTTGGGGTTTAGCTATCAGTCTGCTCTGCTAGGTCAGAAATGACATCGCTGAGCCTAGATCTTCCTAGACAAACAAAAAAATGCTTAGGGTTGTCTTTTAGTTACATATACGCGAATGTAAGCTTATATGTGCAACAATCGATTTCAAATAAACGCAAGAAGCGCGCGGCACGCAAAGAAAGTCATCACCACTTGCACCGATGCAGTGAGGGAACGAATGCGCTAGCGAAGCAATAAGCAATTAAAGACCACGCACGAAAACTCGGATATTCCCCAGAACTAACTGACAAGCTTGACGTGAACATGTGCAGTTTATAGGACGAGTCGAGGAGGAGGAAAAGTGTCTTTTGGTTTTATTTAGTCATTTGAACGATATGGTCGACTCTGTTGTAAATTCTAACGAAGAATGGAATCGTAGATGCGATACAGAAACATTTTGGCTCTATAAAACGATGGTAATGAGCCTCGAAAAACACGGTAAAACCCAGAAAATAGTCAGCTAACTTCATTCGCTTATCAGTGGTTGTTAAAGATTGTTAAAGCTTGTTAAAGGTTGTTGGATTTCAAAGGTACACATCTACTTTCCCTGAAATATACTGATACTGATACTGATCCTCAGAAATCCGAGTTATTTAAATTGTGCCGAAGGTGGAGTCCACTTTAAACGTGGCCATTATTGAGAGAGCTATTTCTTATCAGTTTATGCAGACTAAAAATAAGATAAATTAATAAATTACTTTATTTAACACCCATAAGGGTACTACATGGTAAGTAAAATGTGAGGTACGAAGATGAACCTTGTAATTGGTGCGCATATATCCAAATCAAAGCAGAACAACTCGAAAAGAAGCTTGCTGATTTAATGACGCTCCTGCAACAGAAACTCGATCATCAGAATGTCTCCAATGTTTGAGTTCAAAAAACGAAGAACAAAAAGCAAAAAGGGGCGGAAAAATATCGTCTCGGGGTATATTCAGGCACGGGTTGTAACTCAGTTTCTGCAACCGCGGATGCCGGTAATAGTAGGACAACTAAAACAAAGCTATCGATAAGGGCAGACTCGATTTGCACACAAGAAGACCTAAGCGATGTCACAAAAAAATTACCTAGCGCGGAAGCCAACTCATCTACGCCTCTTGTTGCAAGTGACGCGATTTCCCTTTTGCCAGGAGACAATATAACTAGATCATCCAGTCTACTATTGCCCTCTTGTTCTGGCAACCACCCCGACCGCACGTATTTGAATGCGAAGACAGAAAGCCGTGGGTAGGGGAGATAGCCAAACGCCATAACTGGAGTCTGAAGTAACAACCAGCCCTGACGGGTTGCTCGAGACAGTCAGTCGACAGCAAACGTGTGCGTCCAAGTGACGACTCCGTTAATCTTCCTCGCACACATGCAGAGAATTCACCGGAAAGATAAAGTAGGACGGACAGTGACCGCCAACAGTGTCTGGTTATTCAGGGCTTGTCGGGATCAAATGCAGTCAGACTTGAAAACCGTATCTCGGGGGATCTACCTTCTTTTCATGGTCTACTAAACCAATTACTCCAGGCAGACATGGAAATAAAAGTTTTGAAGGCATTCTTCTCTCAAAATTATGCTGTAGAACGAAGAGCAAATCAAGTTGATCCTCGCCAAAAAACCCGACTGCATAAACAAACACAAACAGGTTTTTTCAACTGGACTTCTCACCAGCGGAGCGGCTGAAACGCCGTGAACTCGTCTCAGAGTTAAAAACGAAACTGGAGGGGGACAAACACAATCTGGCTATCTTCGAGGGGGAAGTAGTTCGGAAAAATATGCCGTTTCAGTGGAACCAGCCAGTACTACTAAGAACGACGGCAGCTACTCAGCTAACACAGACACCTTTGTGAAACCAGCCACTAGGGGCGACAACACAAGTAAGTTCTTAACTTCAAGTGTTCTGACTGAAGCGACGGACATTAATGACACCCATCTAATAACGGAAGAGCCCAGAGAAAATGGCGTCCAAGATAACGCACTAACGATCATAACAGGGAAAAATGCAACCGGAAATGCGGCTGGTGCGAAATCGAGGTGCTTGCATACAAACGACCAAAGTTTCGTATTGAAACTGGACGAGC
Organism: Spirometra erinaceieuropaei; assembly: GCA_902702965.1. Taxonomy (NCBI): domain Eukaryota; kingdom Metazoa; phylum Platyhelminthes; class Cestoda; order Diphyllobothriidea; family Diphyllobothriidae; genus Spirometra; species Spirometra erinaceieuropaei. The sequence continues at coordinate 52,196 of CACRXP010000990.1, forward strand.
TAAAACTTTGCCTTGTCGAACTGTCTCCAGATGATTTAGCAGAAACCGAGACCTGGGTGTCCGGAAATGCTAGCGATAGTGTAGTAGCCTTGCCTGATACCAACTTTATCGGAGGGACAGGGAACATCGTCAGGGAGGTGGTATAGTTGTGTATGTAAATGAAGGTCCGACGCTGTCAGAAAACACTACCATGTTTGCGTGCAGCATGGAAGCTATTTGGGTGACCATGAAGGCTACTGGTTCCCCTAGTCTCGATGTCCTCACTGTCTACCGACCACCTAGGACAGACCAAATCGTCGATACTCAACTATTGGAGCAGCTGGAGAAAATTTTCAGTCGATCTAACATCATGATCATGGTCGACTTCAACGGACCAGGAACAAACTGGAACCCCCCCAAGCACCAGGTAAAAAATCGACATTCGCTTACCGTCTGCTGAACAAAACACAAAAGGCGTTCCTCACACAACATTTAATGTTTTCAGCGAGAATACCTGAAGGACAAAGGGCAAACTGCCTGTAACTAGTTTTACGAAAACACCAGGCAACTCTGATCGACTGTACCGTAGCGATGGCGTTTGTGGTTTCTGAACACTATGGCCGGTCTCACCAGCTGTTCCTCAACGCCTCTACTTTTACTATCCCCAACTTCATGAAAGGAATTGACGTCTGATAATCTCCGATACCGTGCAACCTCCCCCTTCTTGACGGTCGATATTCTACCACCGCCGGCAGTTTTTTCTCCTGAGCCCTCCAAACCATAAAAACCACCATCAACTATATTTTTATCCCTTTAGCTCAGGAGTTTTTTTCACTGCCGGTCGGATTTATGTTTAATCGCTTCCCTTGACAATGCCTGTAAACTGGCATTAAATATATAATTTATTTATTTATTTATGAGGTCATCTCCATGCCGCCCCTTGGGCGATATGACCATGTAGTGCTTATGTGGTATTACTCGTTATTCTCCATTTCTCCTACTCTAGACCAAAAAACACGGAATGTTTGGTTGGGCGACTTTAATCAGATTAGGACAGACTTATCCGGTCTCCACTGGAGGTCATTGTTTACGCGTAATGCCAACGATGACTGCGAGTTGTTCAATACTGTTCTTCTGCAGCTCATCAGCAACCCCTACCCAATGACCAGTGTAAGACTGGACAAACGCCCAGGATGGCTAAATGGCAACCTTGAGAAAGAAGTCAACAGGAAGCACAAATTGTGGAGAAAATAATGCGTCACTAGGCAAGTTGAATTTTTCAACACCTAAAAGACACAGAGGAACAAACTGAAGAACCTGATAATAAAGACGCGGCGGGAATTCAAGAAGAACTTGCTACAAAAAGCAACGCAGAACCGAAAATTGCTCTACAGTTACCTCCGACGAAGTACAAGGAACAGACATCAAATCCCCTTAATAAGGACTACTGATTGCGTTGAGATTGATGATAGTAGGGATAGAGCTGCGCATTTTTCATAGTTCTTCCAATCAGACTACACAACCGAGCAAGGTTCCTTCCTCCCTCCACAGAAGAACTGCCGAACCCAAAAATCAATGATATACTCTTCTTAGAAGGCGTTATCTGAAGAAAATTAAAGGCATGGAACGAATTGAAGTCGCCAGGACCAGACGAGATTCCACCCAAGCTTCTCAAGGGACTTACCGGTGAGCGATCTGTGCCTTTTTCCTTGCTCTTTCAAACGTCATTTGACGCTGAAACACTTCATATCGATTAAAAGCTGGTGCATATTACTCCGCTATACGAAGGAGGCAGCAGGGCATCGACGACAAGCTATATATATAATATGGTTATGAGAAAGGTCATAAAGAGTGAACTGATGCATTTTCTGGAAGCCCACGGTCTGCTATCGAACTACCAACATGGGTTCCGGAAAGGAAGACCCTGCACGACAAACTTGCTGCAATCTCTCCAGAGCTGGACCCGAGCTCTCGAAAACAGGCGCTCGGTCCACATAGCCTTAATTGACTTCCAGAAGGCGTTCGACATTGTGCCACACCAGAGACTGTTACACAGACTGAAAAAATAGTGATCAGCGGCAACTTCCATAAATGGATCGTAAACTCCCTTGTGGGTCGACACCAGGTTGAGTGCATCGGTCAAGGGAAATCAGATCCCCCTTTCGTCGAGAGTGGAGTCCTCCAGGGTTCAGTACTGGGGCCCATTATGTTCCTTGTGTACGTGGACGATGCCGCAAGAGCTCTAGACTGCGAAACAATAAGGTTTGCCGATGACATGAAGACGTAGAGTGTAATTCCGGGTCCTGCCGACGAACACAGACTGCAGATGAACCTAAATCGGTTGGAAGAGCGGTCAAACCGCTGGCTCCTGCGGTTCGACGTTGGTAAGTGTAGCATGCTTCGCCTAGACAACACAACCAGATCCGCCGGCAAAGGAGACTGTTTTCTAGGCAGTGCAGCATTAAAAAAAACGTCTAAGCCCAAAGGACCTCGGTGTGCTGACGACGAGCTCCACAAAACAATCACTTCATTGTTCGAGAGTGAAAAAACCCATTGTCCTACTGTACGCCATCAAGCGTGCATTTATGGATTTTGACGAATATGCTTTCTTTAAGATTTTTGGAACATTCGTCCGGCCGCACTTGGAGTACGACATACAAGCCTGGAGGCCGTGGACGGTTGAGGATCAAAACTGCCTCGAAAGAGTTCGGAGGAGAGCCACGAAGATGGTTAGGGGTCAAAACTCCTTTCGTTATGCAACCCGCCTAGTAAATCTGAACCTCCTCCCTTTCAGTTACAGGCAACTTTTCAGGGATCTGTTGCAAACATTGCGCATTGTAAAGGGGTTGGATTGTAGTCTGGCCTTCAAGGACTTTTTCAAATTTGCTAGAACGACCAATATCTGAGGTTACCTGTTAAAACTGCGCACTCGGCAGGCAAGGCTGGATGTGATTAACTTCTCCTTCTCTGTTCGAATGGTCAAGTCATGGAATGCCCTTCCTGCAGATGTTGGGATTTCCCCATCTCTACAAAGCCTTAAAAAGAACCTCGACTTATTTATGTTTCGAAATGACCAAAAGCGATGAGAGATCGAGCTCAGCTTCTGTGACTTACTCCCAGTTTGTCCTACCATTGAGGGCTCGTTTGAACTATTTCAACCCAGAAACTTCTTCTGTACACAACACATTTTTACGTTGCAAATAGGGCACTCAAAGGCTTACGCCTATTTCCCTCAATAAACTGAACTGAGCTGAACATTACTGCATGAATTTTCGAACAAGCAGGCAAACACCATAAAATGTTCGGTTCGTGTTTAAATAATTGGCGGTCTGATGGGAGGAACGGTTAGCGAACAGTGAGATAAACCCCCTAGTATTTAAGACGATAAAATGAACGTGATCGAAATAGTTTTTGGCGGGGAAAAACTGTCGCCCATAGAAAGGTAAATATACGAGTCGGACAGAACCGTTCTGCAGGTGATAGAGTATAAGGATTTGAAACGGTCCTCGTCAAGGCCGAATTCCTAAACCGGATGAGGCTACTCGCTGCAGATGTGAGCACAATATTTTTGGACTGACAGCAGAAGCAACCATTAATGTGACGAGGCAGGAGAAACCCTACACCATTTGGCAAAGGTCAGCCTAGTCTCCTCAGTTCAGTTCAGTTTAGTATAGTTTATTGAAGGAAATAAGCGTGGGTCTTTGAGTACCCTATTTTCAACGTAAAATTGGGCGCGGTATACAAAGGAAGTTTCTAGGCTGAAATAATTCGAACAGGCCAATACTATGACAAATTTGGTGTAAGTTTCCGGGAGTGAGCTTGTAGTGTAAACAGCAATTAAAACTGCAATGAATAATAAATACTTAACCCTAAGTATTGAATGCTGCGTGTCTTACAAGAAAAATAACGATAGCAAAAAGAGTATACGAAAAACGACAAAAGGTAAATAATTGTACAGACTCACGAAAAATAAAGCCTTCTCCAGCATCGTTGGCTGTATGGTGAATGTTCTGAGTAAAATCCCGAGACGAAGTCAATGAATGAGGCTTGTCGCTTTGATGAATTCACGTCCAGTTAAATATGGCCAAAAGATATAAAAGTTTCGTGTCGATTGACTAAAAGCGATTGAGGCGAATGAGTGGAATCAACGAAACAATGACACCAAGCAGCAGACGGACACAAAAGTCTCGCTTTTTCTCAAGACGAAACACGGTGTGTGTATTTTAGATAATTTAATCAACGGTACAGAAAGGTTCAGATGTACAAGAAAGTTTACAGTGAAAAATCGAAAATGTGCGTAAACCTACAAGCTGCATAGCCCATCGCTCCTGCTAAGTTCGGAACATAAATATGTCAAAGTTCCATTTAAAGCTTTGTATCAGTGGTGATATAGCAACATGTGCGGGAGGGCATTCCATGGTTTGCGCAATTGCCCGCGCATCTTAGTAACAAAACGGGCCCCAGTACTGAACCCTTGTAACGCCCCTGGACTTGGACAGAGTTGTTCGAATGAGGTGATACTTTTCCGCGCGAGGACCTAGGGTGGAGATGGCGTAGTCGCGTGTCGGTGAAGATAACCGGTGTCCCTCACCCTCTCTTCTGCCGATCCCTTTCCCCCTCGTCGTAACGTAACGTATCGTCCGAACCGCTCGCCTCCTCGCTACATCGGCACTCCCTCGGCCCTTCCCTGCAGTTGCTCCCAGCGCTGCGCTCCGCACCGGTTTGCTAACTGGCATGTTGGCATCGCCTCTCCACCCAGACAGGTCATTCTACAGATGTAACCGTCCTACCTGTACTATTAACGATTATTATACGTTTCCCCGTGCAACCTCGTATTATTACACTTTATCTCTTATTCGATATGCCTTCTTCTTCTTCTTCTTCTTCTTCTTCTTCTTCTTCTGTGTATGGATGTGTATCAAGGAATGCTAGCAGCTCCGTTCAGGTCTACCCCGGCCAAGAGCCCTTCTCGGCGTTCCCTTATTCCGGTGTGTGCTACGCTTGACGTCCTCGGCCGCTACACCCTGGGGAAAGCTACTCTCGACCGCAGCAGGATCTGATTTTTCTTGACCGATGCACACAGATTGGTGTTCCATCCATCTGAGGGAGTTTAGCTCAGTTTATTAAGGGGATGAGTTTTCGCCCTTGAGTACCCTATTTATATCAATAAATGGAAATAGTATTAATTGTTACATCAGAAAATCCGAAAATGAAAAAGTTAACGGCAAGTGTGTGCCAGGCACAAACTGCCGTCACTAAAACAATCATGATTATATGTACAGTGGTTCCTAAGAAAATGAGCGTCTAGCCTGCATTCAAAGGATTCGACAGTTTCCGTAAGAACCACCGAGTCAGGGAGTCCGCTGCATGCTCCAACGACCCTCTGTAAGAAGACATTCCGTCGGACGTCTGTGTGAGCCAGCTTCCTCTGCAGTTTAAAGGGATGACCACGCAGAGGCTCCAATTGTAAGAATTCGTCAAAGTCTAGGGCATACTCACGGCCTCTGACAATCCGGTAGGTTTGGATGAAATCGCCGCGCAGTTGCTTATGACTCAGAGGAAACAGATTTAGTTCAGCTAGTCTGGTTTCGTAAGAGGATCAAGATTCTAATACATCTTCGTAGCCCTCGCCTGTACTCTTTCCAGTTGTTGACAATCCTTCTTCAATGACGGTCGCTAGGTCTGAACTGCATATTCTAAGTGAGACCGAACGAAGGCCCCGTAGGTTTTTCTGAACAATCTTTTATCGATCTGCACAAATCCTCGCCTCAGTGCAAATAACCCCCGTATCGCCCGTTGGTTGCCCTTTGATACTCTGACGATGGTTTCAGCGAGGAGGTCGTTAGGGTGCCGAGGTATTTCTGTTCCAAAACATTTGAAGCGGGTTGCCCGTAAAGGACGTGTTAAGGGAAATCAGCCTCCTTACTGGTCTATTTGGTGCAGAGTCTCAGGACCACACATTCGTTCACACTATAATTGAGGAGCCAACAAGCTGGCCAACTGCTCAGGCCGTTGAGACTGTCTTGAAATGCGTGCCTGTCTGCGCCAGATCTGATGGTTCTCCACAGCTTAACATCGTCAGCATGTATGATGGAGTGCCCGTCGTCGACATCTCGCGTCCAGCTCTGGAGAGATTGCAGCAGGTTTGTCGTACAGGATCTTCCTTTCTGGAACTCGTGTCGGTAGTTCGATAGGAAGTCATGAACTTCCAGGAATTGCGCCAATTCTTTCTTAATTATCCTCTCCATAAGTTTGCATAGGGGCCTATAATTTGCCTTCAGTGCTCCGCTACCACCGTCGTACAGTGAAGTTATATGCGCCAGCTTCTAATACATAGGGAGTGTTCCGACATCCAATGACACTTGAAAGGTCTTCGACAGAGGTAAAGAAACCTCACTGGCAAGTTCTTTGGGAAGCTTGAGTGTAATTTCGCCTGGTCCTGGAGACTTCGTTTTGTCGGATACGGTAGTTAGAAAGGAGTAGATCATTTATGCTTGGGGTCAGCAGTTCTTCTGTGGAGGGAGGAAGGAGCCCTGCTTTGTAGGTGTAGACTGATCGGGAAAACTGTGAAAAATACGCAGTTCTATCCTTACTATCAGCAACCTCAATGCCATCGGTAGTCCTTATTAAGCGGATTTGATGGCTGTTGAGTTATTCTTTGATTTTCATAGCCAGTCCTTCTCGAATTCTGGCGGGTTTTCGTAATTACGCTCCTCAGTCCGTTTATTTGTTTCTTGTAGGTATAGAAATATTCAACTTGCCCAATGACACAATATTTCCTCCACAGTTTATGTCTCTTGTAAATTTATTTCTTTAGGTTGCCGTCCAGGCCGCTTGTTATGCCCGGCACTCGTCAGTAGGTAATGGTTGTTGATGAGTTGCAGAAGGACATTCTCGAGCAACTCCTAGTCATCATCGGCATTAGCCATAAACATCGATCTCCAGTCAAGAGTGGCTAAATCTGCCCTCATCTGATTGAGGTCGCCCAGACAAATATTACGTTTTTTAATCAAGAGTATGCAAAACGTAGCATAACGAATAATCTCACATAGGCAATGCATGGTCAGTTCGGCCGAGGGGAGGCCTATACATGACTTCGCCTATGCTGTCTGGTGGTTTCGTAAAAGTTAAATCCAGGTAGTTAGCCATTTGTCCTTCACGTTTTCTCTTTGGAAACATTGTATCTTGTGTGGGGAGCTCCTTTAATGTTTTCCGCAGCAAACAGTAGTCGAAATTCAATTTTTGCCCTGACGCTTAAACAATGTTCCAGGTAATTCCTGGTGCGTTGAAGTCGCCCATGATAATGTTATTAGATCGACTGGGGAATTTCTACAGCTGCTCTATTAGACGAGTGTCGGCGATTTGGTCTGTCCTAGGTGGGCCGAAGAGAGTCAGGACATCGAGACACGAGAATCAGTGACCTTGATGGTCAACCAAATAACTTCCGTGCTGCTCACAAACATGGTAGTATTTTTCGATGCCACCAGTGCTTCTTTCATATACACATTTATGCCATCACCTTGATGGTGTTCCCTGTCCCTCCGATATATTTATTATCCGGTCAAGACTTTTTCAAAACCAATAATATTCTCAGGCGGTCAGGTCTCGGTTACTGCTATAACATCTGGAGACGGTTAGGTAAGGCAAAGTTTTAGCTCATCTAGTTTCTATATGAGTTCGAGCATTTGTTTACAAGCATCTTAATTCATTTAATGAGACCGGAATTCACAGCATTTGGAATGTCCGCGTAAATACAAACTTGGACAAAAATAAATAAATGCGAGTTTAGGACATGCTTAACAAATAAAATAACTATAAAAAAGTTGTGCATAAATAAAGGTATGGCAAAGGGCTGCCGGCAGCAGTAGGCTAAAGGACCCCACTTGAATGTCAGTAGACTGTGGACCGTGTCATACGGGAATGGTGATCATAGGGGTTTTACAGGTGGGGTAGCACGCCAGACACCAAACTGACAAAATGCAAAAAAGGTAGAGTAATTGTTTTTGTTGTTATTATTAGCAGGGTCATGTCTGCAACGGCCTTCAAATGCTAAAATAAGACCCCAAATGACACGATCCACAGTCTACTGACAGTTAGGTGGGGTTCTTCACCCTACCATTGCAGTAATTTGAGTTTGGACATTTTGGATCAAGTTGTCGCTTACATTAGAACAAGTCCCGTTAAAATCTCCCCTCAGCTGGATGAAATGCCTGCTTTAGCAAATTGCAGTCAACTCACTGAATTTATTATGAATGGGTTTAAACAGAAGTCACAACTTTTGTTTCGATGAGTTAGAAGATGGGATCTTCTTACTTTTCCATCACTCGAAGAAAGGATTGATAACAGTAAGTCTCTAATCTCAAGTGTATGTGGAGAAATGAAGAATAATTTAGAAGCATTATGAAAGCTATTTGATGGGTACTTTAAAGAAGAACTGAGAACTTCGAAAACACGGCCTATAAATCCATAAGCCCTCAATTTGGGTAATAGGTCGGATGAGGAAGAACTAAACGACGATATCTAAGAACGGTGCAGAAATCGTGCTTTGAAATGCGGTCTGAAAGAAATACTTTGGATCAGTATTGGTCTTCGGAAACGAATAGGTTTCCGAAACTTATTAAAAAGGTACTAACTGTGTTCATCCCATTTGCGACGAAATACTTATGCGAGTTAGGATTTTGTACACTTTTATCAATCCAAACAAAATTCAGAAATCGCCTGGATGCTACTAGCAGCAAAGTATCACGGCTTGAAAAAACTCTTATCCAATAAACAGGAACAAAAAGTCATCAATTTTTTTGTTGTTACAATTTGCTCATACAACTTTATTTTCTTTTAGAGACTGTTTTAGGGTTACGAGACATGAAAAAACACTGAAGCAGGAGCACTGAATTAAAGGCTTCAGGTGCATGGATTTGCAAGTATGAAAACTATCATTCTGGTCGTGAGATTTATCGGTTCACATAGTCTAGTTTTTAGACAGATTACAGGCTACATTAAACGCTGACGCAATTACAAACATTAACCATCCTTTCAACTAGTTATTTGAGGTGTCATTGCAAAAACAGCAAAAAGATGGTTCAGACCAAAAGATTAATTAAGCAGGGTTGCAAAACTAAACATCGCACAAAATAATTCTATAATAATTCAGTTACCCCAGGATGCTGGCTTTTGAACGAACTTCTTTCCTACTGCAAGCAAAAACTACACTCCGTAAAAAGTGGCTACTTAAGTAGCATGTATGTTTCTCCCTGATTTTTGATGTCCTTAAAATGCAATTACATTTCGTGGGAAGCCTGCATAAGAATATTTATTCGTTTGCTCATTCTGTGGGAAATTACCTCTTCTTCCATTTTTATACCTGAAAAAAGGGTTTAATTCGGTTTTAAAAAAGTTCCTAATTATGAGCTTTTTCAAGACCGTGAAATGCCCGTCCGTAAAACGTCATGTCTCCGCATTTACCAATGTGGCTTGTAAAGTTAACAATATGGCTCAAATCCACTGCTAAATTTTATGAGCCCCATATAATCTCCTCTTAATACCATAGGCAAATATACGGCTTGTAGTTTGGAAATCCTGAATGTCAGTGTAAAGGCAGGTAGAGCTAACAATTATCCGGGAATTGGAAAAGTTTTTGAAAACCGAATTATACCCTTGCTTCGACTATAAAATTGGAAGAAGACGTAATTCTCTACCCAACGAGCGAAGGAATAAATAAGTGTATGCATGTTTTCCATGAAATATAATTGAAGTTTTAAGGGCATCGAAAATCAGTGAGAAACATGCATGCTCCTTAAGCAGCCACTTTTTACGGAGTGTAGATTTTGCTTGCAGTAGGAACGAAGTTTGTTCAAAAGCCAGCGTCCTGAGGTAACGGAGTTATTTTAGGATTATGCTGCAGGATGATTAGGCTAGATCGCAGTTGGCAGCCAGGAATGAGGAAGCGGACGGCGACTTTAACACTAATCCTAACCTTAACCCTAACCCTAACCTCAACCGTAAACGTTAACTGTTAACCCTAACGGCAACCCTAACCCTAACCGAAAATGTAACCTTAACCGCAGCCCTTAGATATACCCGTAGCTGAAAAACCTAACCGTAATACTGAAACCTAATCATACGCTCAAACCCTAACCGCAACCCGAAAACCTAAGCCTAAATGCATAACCCTAACCCGAAAATCGGAAACCGTTAAGCCGTACCCTAATCCTAAACTCAAACGTAAAACAGAAGCCAAATGGGTTAGATGTAATTATGGAGCCCCACAAAATAGCCCCAGTAAACAACACCCCTCCGCTACCTGCAATACGGGTCCTGGCTACCAACTGCTGCAGGATGATTAATTTTACAACCCTAGTTAATTAATCTTTTCGAAACGAAAACGCATTTCATAATTTCGGTTGACATTTCATGAGTTAGCCCACCTACTGTATGCTCATATCTGATATGCAATTTAACAGTTGCTGAGTACAACATGCCGTCACGAAAGAGGCTTAGCAATTTGTTTAAAGTCACACGACGTGTGCCTACGTCCGGTGTGTTGCCCCACCCTCAAAAACCACCATACAATGTATGATACGGTCCGTAGTTGGGGTCCTGCACACTACCGTTGCCGTCCAACGCCTCGACATCATTCCTCTTGGGTTTCCGCGGTTGTACGATGCGAAAAGAACAGTCCGTACCGTCAGTGGATGCCTCTTATCACTCACCTACAGTTGTCGACCTAATACGAAGCCGACCCTTAGAACGCCATCGATTGTCCAGCAAAATTAACGATACGTGTTTAGATTTGGAGTAAACAGTTGTGCAACACCTCCTTTGAACATCACCACTTCTGCTGACTAGCCTCCCCCACCCTAGCGTTCGCATCTGCAAATTACCTAGTATTTGACTTAAGGATGCAGTTAAAGGGCATTTCCGTTCGATTACTGTTAATTGGGCGTCTCACCGCAGTGGTAAATGAATCCAGATGTCCACTGGGTCGGCCTCTTATAACCGCAGTCAAAAGCCCCGCTATGTGGTCAGAACGTACGGTCGCGCGGTCAACATGATTCTGACTTTCTAATATGATAGTGTGTGCTCTCTCCCTTGGCTGCTGTTGAAAGGGAGAGGGAGGGGGGGGCGGGAGAAGAGGCATGTTGAAACCTTACGACCGGTACCCTCATGTCCGACTGGGACACGGCGCGACCCCTATGACTCATCAGCGCGCCGTGTCGGCGACGCAGGAAGACGTGTGAGCGCGAACGGTGATGCTCCCGTAGCAGGCGCAGACACCGCCCCAAGGGCACGACCCAGTCATTGATGCGCCTACACGACAGACATGTGCGCTTGAAATGCTGCCACGGCCCCAGGCGCTCAATAATCAGACGTCGCGATGATCCTTGGCTGGTAGCCTGGGTGCTAGTTGACGGCGCCACCGCCGCCACCACCACCATTTCCTCCGCCTTCCATTCCTCCCTCTTCTTTATGAGCAACTGAATCGTAAAAGTGGAGAAGTGCAAATCCAATTCCTGCGTGAAATGTTCGCATCACCAGGGCATGTTTTTTTGCAATTTAGCATACTGATGAATGATCTGAGGTAAATGTATCTTCAGACGTTTCGGATGTAGACTTTGTCTGCACCTCAAAATCATACAATTAGTCCGTGTAGTTTATGAGAGTGGAGTTGACTAAGTTCGGTTCGGGAATTTTTACTTGAAGGTGACAGAAACCTCATTCCGGTCAAGGTGGCGCTCCACTATCTTGGCTGAATGCCAAGTCGAAAGAACATACATCGACTTCATAATCAACTAATGCCAATACGTTCTCGTAAAAAAGCAGGATGGTGTAGTTAGCAGTTAATGCAAATACTGAGAGGATCCGGAGGTATTTCATTCCAAAGACACTCGTGCTATTCTACTTGCCACCCACGGGCCGGCACTTCTCCAACAAGACGCTTTCTATTGCCAACCGTGTGCTGTTTCCTTCGTACCAATCGAAGAATAAACGTTAAGAAATATTGGCAGAAGTTGCGGACAGCCACACAGAACACTGTCGCCGAAAATATTCCGTACTGCACCCCCAAAATGGTTTGATGTTAACGACGTTTAGATACGGTGGCCGATTTCCGAGGGAGATTAATTCCACAGTACCGACAGGGGCAAGAACATAGGGGAAACTGAAGATACATGCTTCGAATGTCGACATCGACTACAATAGAGTGTAGAAGGTGCAAAATGACTGGCTGACCATCACGGCAAATGGAATGCACGAGGAAGGATACACGACCGCTGGAACAAGAGCTGTATTAGTCTGGCGTTTCGAATTCTCACTCGAATCCATCATCAGAGACAAAATCAGACCAGCTTCTAGGACTCAAGACACCAAGGCGAATTCGCGCAATGTTTACAGGTTGCAATTATTGTGTGAATGCCACCACTGGCGATTCTCTCTTCTCGGCTTGGCTGACCTCATGCTCGCGCGAATTCTGTTTAGTCGTCCCAATTTCCTTTCCGTTGGAGGGCTCATTGCCGTGGATCAATGTGAATTCTGACAAAACCGTTGGTACACCAAACTAGTATTTCCAGTCCGGTGAGTGCGGAAAGAATGTAAAGAAAAGAGGACTAATCTGTACGTCAGATCTGTGCAAATCACAGGGTCTTCGGCATCGTGTGTCGAAACGGCCTCTGGCACGTAATTAGGCATTTGGATGTCTCAAACTGTCCACTTTCATGTTCGGACAGCTTCGCTTGGCATGGTGTATCGTTTGACTGGCCAGGAATTAATATCGGAGGCATTCGTCGTCATAAATGGGAGGAAGCAGGCTCGCGTCATCCAACCCTTTCAAAACCACAAAGGTTAGGTAATGCGGACAGACGCCTACCAAGGATATCGACCAGACGGACGACAAGCACGACAGCATCAACTATATGCAGTTAGTCACGTAACCCTGCAGAATAAATGAACATCACGATTACGGAGAACGGCAACCTCTTTAGAACGGCAGATCGATTCGTTATTTCACAACTCAGTAAAATCGATAGCCAGGTTCTAGCTTGGACCTCTAGGGTTGGTCCAGACATTGCTTTTCGACACCACTCAGTATGGAATTGCTTGCACTAAATGCGTTTGCAATCACGATGGAAAATATGATGCTACAGTAGGTGTGCCAACTCATGAAATGTTAACCAAAATTCCGAAATGTGTTTTCGTTTCGAAAAGACAACATAAGTAGGGATTTAAAATCAATCATCTTGCAGCATAATTTTATAATAAATCAGTTACCTCGGGGTGCCGGCTTTTGAACGAAAAGCTTTCCGTCCGCATACAAGAACCACGCTCTTTTAAAGTACTTGATTATATTTCTGCATAAAAATATTCATTATTTTACTTATTCGGTAGAGAATTACGCCTTCTTCGAATTTAATATTCAAAGGAAGTGTTTTAAAAAAGTCTCTAATTATGAAATTTTTTAATACTGCGAAATGTCCGTTTATAAAACATCGTGTCTCCGCATTTAGTAAAGTTGCTTGTAAAGTTTATAATAGAGATCATATCCACCGTTAAAATTTATGAGCTCATATGGCTGCCTTTAAATGTCGTAGCGAAATTTAAGGTTGTCCGAACGCAGAAAATATATAGTTTGTGGTTTGGAAAACCTGAATGCAAGTGAAAAGGCAGGTCGGGTTCAAAATGATTCGGGAAGTGGAAAAATCTTTGAAAACCGAATTATTCCCATTCTTCAGGTATGAAGTTTGAAGAAGACGTACTTTCCTACCGAATGAGCAAGAGAAGCAATATTTGGAGACATGTTTTCTATGAAATACAATTGAATATTTAAGAGAATCGAAAAACAGTGAGAAATATTCACGCTTATTGAGTAGTCATTTTTACTGAGCGTGGGTTTCGTATGCGGACGGAAAGATGTTCTTTCGAAAGCTGTCATCCCGAAGTATCTGAATCGTTATAGAATTATGCTGTATGATGATTGATTTTAAAACGCCACTTAAATAGGCTTTTCGATGTATCAAAACTTCAGAATTTCGGCTTACATTTAATGAGTTAGCACACCTACTGTGCAAGTCCGTACTGAGACCCTCTCTAAAGAACTTCGTAATTAACGAAGAAACGGCATACACAGAATCAACAGGCATGATAACCAGTCATACAAACTGAGGGCAGCTATCTTCGAAGTCAATCTCACAGAAGGGAACAAGGCGGAGCGAGAAGCGTTCATGGTTAGAGTTCCGCAGACCAATGCCCAAATCCTGTCAATATTTTCCTAGTGTCAACTAGCCTTGACGCACATGAGGCAGCCTTACTAGACACAAAATCACGACCTGACTGGCTCAGCCCAAACCCCGACGGCAAAACCGCAAGCAGCACCCATCCACTCTCACCTTCCATCACCTAGTGCCCTAATTAGGCATGTGGATACCTCTTCCAACAGAAGGACGCACAACACGACAACAAACTTTCTTACACGATGCCACCCTGCAACTTCACATGTCCGTCACGCATCGGCCTAGTCGGTCATCTGCGGACACATTGCAGCACAAATGCCAAACAAGGTCTTCACTAACACATCTTCCTCGACATAGTCTACCCACAAGTTCAGCCATCGCATGGTCACGTGCGCAGAGACCATGCACATCTATTGCTTATAACAATGCTACACTGACAGTCCTCAACATCGGTGTCCGGTTGAGGGACTACTGGAGCCCGCGTGCTAGTCCGCGCAAGTCAGCCCACTTCTGACCACCTTTATTGTCACTGAAAGATGCGAAACAAGTGGGAAATCTCACGGCAGACATCTTCAAGGGCAATTATGAAACTCAGTTATGGTATCGCAGGGGCAGCCCGCGAAGACACACCGTCGCTCCATCACCTGGTGGCCACACCACATAGAGCGAGACCCATTTGAGGAAGAACTGGGCCAAAGTCCTTTAGTAGACAGGGAACACCGCAAAACATGTCCCTAGGTGGCAAACGTTCCAAAATAACGGAAAAGGCAAGTGGAGGTGAGAAACGCGAATAACACAACAACCGACATCAGCAAAAGCGTACCCAAGCCTAGAAGTCTCCTTTAGGTGCCCTTTCATAGTCATCTTCCCTACCTCTGTCTGAACGGAGACAAGCAGGAAATCCAGACCCAGCCACGTCTACATGCAATTAAGAGACCTGGCATTCGATTCGCATGCCGTGGGGCAGTGGTTGCATGTGACTTCGACACAGCTCAACCCCACCTCTCCGCTTACAGCTACCTTAGAAGACCACCCCTACTAGACTCGCTGTCCTACGGTTTGACCTCAAAACCAGTTGCACACACCAGACGGGGAGACAGCCCCGTTTTCCAAGACCAGAAAAGCCCCGAGACGACGAAATACAGCGGTGACACTCCCACACCGGCAAAAACAACTCCCTCCATACCCCTGCCCATCATCCAACACTACGGCATCGCCAATATGCATGATCACACCTATCCCACATATTTGACAATAACAATGCCCTCGAGAAAGGATACAACGACCAGCATGTTAAACCGCAAACCAGGTCCGACGAAGCCAAATAAACCATCCTCCCGACACAACAACAGACGGTCCCCAACCCAAATCTACAGACGCCACCCTAGAACCCCTTAACCCGTTCACCAACCCAAAAAATAAGATAAAGACAACACACTGCAGTATTTACTAAGTATTGGAAATACAAGCCTAATCCACCTCCTCGATGGTTGGACCCCT
>CACRXP010000990.1:99376-142424 GCA_902702965.1 Spirometra erinaceieuropaei
GAAGGTAATTTGATTGCACGTATATTACGAGGCAGTAGACAAAATCAGCATGCATTCAAGCCTCTGCATAGTTGCTATTTTCGTGGAACTGGGCTTTATCGGGTTTCATAGACATAGACTCTGATATTCCAAAATGTTTTTTGTCGCTTTCGTCCCTGAATATTCTTTGTCAAGGAATAACCCTACGTCGATTCACCAGCAACCGAGTTCTCTTGCTTAATGAGACCATAGTTTAAGGAGTGAAAGTATAGTCAATTATGCCCCCTGACAGTTCGACTGTCGTTGCCAACTATGTCTACCGTGTGCTCCACAGCGAGGTAAATCAGTTACGGGGACTTACGCCTGAATAAGCTTTTAGTGAGAACCAACTGGCCCAGCATTTGCCGCACCCGCTCCTACTCACTCACCCGGGCCCAGTATCAAGATGACCTTATTTTAAGAAGTAGAATTATACTCGACTGTGTTTGGTAAAGCTAATTAAACGACACTGTACATTTTATCAGCTCTCAGTAAGTTTAACAAGTCGACTCAAGTTTGCAAGGCATTATCCCTGAGGTGGTAGTGGAGAGGAAGAAGAAGAAAAAGGAAAAGGAGAGGAAGAGGAGGAATAGGAAGGAGAAGAAGAAGAAGAAGAAGAAGAAGAAGAAGAAGAAGAAGAAGGGGAGGAGGAGGAGGAGGAGGAGGAGGAAGAAGAAGAGGAAGAGGAAGAGGAGGAGGAGGAGGAGGAGGAGGGGGAGGAGGAGGAGGCGGAGGATGAGGAGGAGGAGGAGGAGGAGGAGGAGGAGGAGGAGCAACAGCAACAGCAACAGCAGCAGTGGCAGCAGCAGGAATAGGGACTAGACCTATTTGGAATCGACCCTAACCGGCGGACCCTATACAATTTTTGATCTTATTGACCTCTCAAAACGGTGTTTGAAGCAAGTCTTCCGTATGAGGCCGAGAAAGCACAGTGGTACATTTAGTAGTATCACAAATTAAGAAAACACTTTATCTGCATTCATCTTTCTGGGATAAATCTTTGCCAGTACAACAAATTGCTCTGTCCTAACTCTTCTGTATCAGGTATCCTGAGGTGGAGTTAGGGGATCAACCGTCTCTTCTCAGATTCGGAATTTACATGAGGCAGCACTTTGTCGCCACCCATGAACACGTGTAGTCATCAGGTCATGCTGTTTTAAACTGCAGTACGCTTGTCTGTTTCGGACTTCTTGTACATTTCATGTCCACTTTAGTGCCAGTATGCCGATGGTGGCGAGTTTTGATTGCGTTAAACCCGACTTCCTTTGCGACCTCCGGAATTTTAGCAGAAATCCCAGAAAGTAATCAGTGGAATGTGACCAGTGAAAGCACTTTTAGGTCCGGACTGAATTTTCATGTAGACATTCCGGTAGAGTAGTTCTAATTTTACAGGACTACCCGCATAATGTTCACATATAGCAATTAGAGGTTTCAGGTATGAGCTTTCGTTTCACATGGTGTAGTTCTTAGACAGATTACAAACTCCATCAAACCCTAAAGGAATTACAAATGCGAAGCATTCTATATACTAGGTGCATGAGGTGTCATTGCAAATTCAGCTGAAATGTGGCTCAGAGTGAAAAAAGCGGTCATGTCCTCAGACTAAGATGCAGAGTATTTGGGATTACTATGTTGGTGACACCACTTTTTCGGCTCTGTGGTTTTCCTTTTCTTATACGTAGTCGACCTCTGCTTACAATACGCATATAGTCCAACTACAGGTCTTCTCAGTTTTACTCCCCAAGGACCAACCCGGGGAACGACCTAAAGGTCTGTAGGCGTCTACTGCGCCAGGGTCGGCAAACCATAATCCTCGCAGCCTGCGCGCTGACAGTTCTCTGGCGCCTGACTCCCTGCCGGTAGATGTGACGGATATACGGGTCGTGAGATTGGCTGCCCAGTCATTCTGGTCCTTCTGACTCATTGTGCAGCTGTTGGTCAAAAGCCTAGTCAAGCGTTTGTTGGGGATCACGGGGTGTGGCGATACGCCTAGGTACGGGTCCGGCCTGCCAGCCACATGCTCCCACACGCTCACCTCCGGTCTACTTGACTACGTCCTGACACGCGGTTCGGGTGGGGAGGCGGAGGGAGTGCGATGGATATTGCACAAGTCTGCACGCGCAAGTCACCGTTCCTGCTACACCTTGATGTGGGACACACGGTGGACATTGTCGGGCATGACGGTCTAATCTTCACTAGTCGAACTCTGACATCCCTTCTCTCGAGTTTCCGCGGTTGTACGATGCAACAATAACAGTACGTACCATCAGTGGATGCCACTTATTGCCCACCCACGAATTTCGACCTAATGCGAGGCCGACCTCTAGAACGCCATCGATTGTCCAGCAAAAGTAGCGAGAAGTATGCAGATTTGGATTTAACACGTGTGCCAACACCTCCTTTGAACATCCCAACTTCTGCTGACTAGCCTTCCCCCTGGCGTTCGCATCTTCGATTTACCTAGCATCTGAATTAAAGATGCACTAAAGGAGCATTTCCGTTCGATGACTGTTAATTTGGCGGCCCGCTGAAGTGGTAAATGAATCCAGATGACGGCTGGGTTGGCCTCTCCTAACCACAGTCAAAAGCCCCGCTATGTGGTCAGAACGTACGGTCGCACGGTCAACATTACTCTGACTTTTCAATATGACTGTCTGTGCTCTTCCCCTGGGCTGCTGTTGAAAGGAGGGAGGGGGGGGGGTAGTAGACACATGTTGACACCGTATGACCGGTACCCTCATGTCCGACTGGGACACGGCTCGCCCCCCTATGACTCATCACCGCGGCGTGTCGGCGAGGCACGGAGAGGCGTGAGCGCGAGCGGTGATGCTCCCGCAGCGGGCGCAGGCACGGCTCTAAGGCCACGACCCGGTCATTGATGCGCCTACACGACAGACATGTGCGTTTGAGATGCTGCCACGGCCCCAGGCGCTCAATAATCAGACGGCGCGAAGATCCTTGGCTGGTAGCCTGAGTGCTAGTTGATGCCGCCGTCGCCGCCATTTCCTCCGCCTTCTATTCCTCCCCCTCCCTCTCTCCCCACCACTCCTCCCTCTTCTTTATGAGCAAATCAATCGTAAAAAAGGCGACGTGTAAATCCAATTCCTGCGTGAATTATTCGTATCACCAGGGCACGTTTTTTGCAATCTAGCATAATTATGAATGGTCCGAGATAAATGTATCCTCAGACGTTTCGGATGTATGGCATAAGTCTGTGTGTAGACTTTCTCTACACACAATAAGTCCGTGTAATTTAAAGAAGAGTGATTTCGACTAAGTTCCTTTGGGGAATTTTTACTTGAAGGCGACAGAAACATCATTCCGGTCAAGGTGGCACTCCACTATCTTGTCTGAATGCCAGGTCGAAAGAACATATGTTGACTTCATGATCAACTAATGCCAATAAGTCCTCGTAAAAACGCAGGATGGGGTAGTTAGCAGTTACTGCATATACTGAGAGGACCTGGAGGTATTTAATTCCAAAGACACTCGTGTTATTCTACTTGCCACCGCAGGCCGGAAATTCTCCAACAAGACGCTTTCAGTTACCGATCGCGGGCTAGATCGCAGTTGGTAGCCAGGCCCCGAATCACAGGTGGCGGGGGGTTTGTTTACTGGGGCTATTTTGTGGGGCTCCATCATCACATCTCACCCATTTGGCTTCCGTCTTACGTTTGAGGTAAGGATTAAGGTACCGGTTAATGGTTTCCGATTTTCGGTTTAGAATTATGCCCGTAGGCTTAGGTTTTCGGGTTACGGTTAGGGTTTGGGCGTACGATTAGGTTTCAGAATTACGGTTAGGTTTTTCAGTTACGGCTATACCTAAGGGCTACAGTTACGTATACGATTTCGGTTAGGGTTAGGGTTGTCGTCAGGGTTAACGTTTAAGGTCAAGGTTAGGGCTAAGGTTAAGGTCGCCGTCCACTTCCCCATTCCTGGCTACCAACTGCGATCTAGCCCGATCGCGTGCTACCTTTCGTACCTCTCGAAGAGTAAACGTTAAGAAATATTGACAGAAGTTGCGGACAGCCACACACAGCGCTGCCGCTGAAAATATTCGTCATTGCAACCCGAAATGTTTTGATGTTAACGACGTTTAGGTACGGTGACCAATTTCCGAGGGAAACCAAACCCCATAGTACCAACAAAATCGAAGAGATGGCACAGATTGAAGTTGCATCCATCGACTGCAACAGAATGTAAAAGATGCAAAATGATTGGCTGACAGACACGGCAAATGGAATGCACGATTAAGGAGATACGACCGCTGGAAAAAGAGCTGTATTAGTCTGACGTTTCGGATTCTCACTTAAATCCATCATCAGTGACAAAATCAGACCTGGTCAGACTTTGTCCCCCATGATGGATTCCAGTGTGAATTGCGCCCATTTCGCGAAATCTTTCGCATGTTCTAGAAGTCAAGACCCCAAGGTGATTTCGCACAATGTTTACAGGCTGCAAACATTGTGTGAATACCACCACCGGCGATTCACTCTTCTCGGCTTGGCTGACCTCATGCTCGCCCGAATTCTGTTTAGTCGTCCCGATTTTTGTTTTGTTGGAGGACTCATTACTGTGAATCAGTGTGAATTCTGACAAAACTGTTGGTCACCAAATTAGTGTTGCCAGTCTGGTGAGTGCGGAAAAGACGAATAATCCGCACATCGGATGTGTTGCGAATCACTGGGTCTTCGGCATCGTGAGTCAAAACGACCTCTGGCATGTAATTAGACTGTGGATGTCTCAAACTGTCCACTTTCATGTTCGGACAGCCCTGCTAGGCATGGTGGGTCGTTTGACTGACGAGAAATTAATACCGGAGGCATTCGAGGTCATAAATGGGAGGAAGCAGGCTCGCGTCATCCAACCCTTTCAAAACCACACAGGCTAGGGAATGCGGACAGACGCCTACCAAGGATATCGACCAGACGGACGACAAGCACGACAGCATCAACTATATCCAGTTAGTCACGTAAACCTGCAGAATAAATAAACGGCAGATCGATTACCTGATGTGACAAACATTAACTAACAACCCAGTAACATTTATAACTAGGTTGGAGCTTGCACCTCTAGGGTTGGTGCATACATTGCTTTCCGACACCACTCAGTATGGAATTGCTTGCGCTAGGTGCGTTCGCAAAGACGATCGGAAATATGATGCTACAAGTCCGTATTAAGACCCACCTTAAAGGACTTCTTAATTAACGAAGAAACGGCATACACAGAACCAGCAGGTATGACAACCGGCCATACAAATTGGGGCGGTTGTCGTCGAAGTCAGTCTCATAGAAGGGAACAGGGCGAGGCGACAAGCAGTCATGGTTAGATTTCGGCAGGTCAATGCACAAATCCTGTCAATATTTTTCTAGTGTCAACGAGCCTTGACACACATGGGACGGCCTTGCTGGACACAAAATCGCGACCTGACCAACCTAACCCCCGACAGCAAAACCGCCAGTAGCACCCCTCCTCTCTCACCCAACATCGTCTATTGCCCTACTTAGGCATGCGGATACCTCTACCAACGAAGGCGGCAGCTGAAACAGAAGGACACCCAATAGACACCCAGTGTCTACAACTTGCATACACGATGCCACCCAGGCAACTTCACATGTCAGTCACGCATCAGCCTAGTCGGCCATCTACGAATACGTCGCAGCGCAAATGCCAAAACCAGGTATCCACTAACACATCTTCCTCGCCACAGTCTACTGGACTACTGTTAGTCCGAGCGAATCGGCCCACTTGACCGTGATATTTCTGACCACCTTTATTGTCGCTGAAAGATGCAAAACAAGTGGGAAATTTCACGCCAGACATCTTCAAAGGCAATTATGAAATTCAGTTATGGAAACACAGAAGTAGCCTCTGAAGACACACCGTCGCTCCATCACCTGGGGCAACATTGGAGGCTACAGAACCTAGAGCGAGACCCATTTGACGCAGAACTGGGCCGAAAGTCCTTTAGTAGACAGGGAACACCCCAAGGACATGTTCATAGATAGTAAACGTTCCAAACTAACAGGAGGCAAGTGGGAATGTAGAGTGCGAATAAGACGACAACCGCAAAAGCGTAATCGAGCCTTGAAGTCTATTCTAGGTTCGTGGAAGATCGTCACACGTATGCATATGCCCCTTCATATTCATCGTCCCTACCTCTGTCTGAACGGAGACAAGCAGGAAACCCAAACCCAGCCACATCTACAGGCAATTACGAGACCTGGCATTCGATTTGCCTACCGTGGAGCAGTGGTTGAACGTGACTTCGATACAGCTCAACCACACCTCTCCACTTACAGGCTACCTTAGAAGACCACCCTTACTAGACTCGCTGCCCTACGGTTAGCCCTCAAAAACACTTACAAACAACCGGAAAACCAGGTCCGACGAAGCCAAATCTACCATCCTCCCGACACAACAACAGACGGTCCCCAACCCAAATCTACAGACGCCACCCTAGAACCCCTTAACGCGTTCACAAACCCAAAAAATAAGATAAAGACAACACACTGCAGTATTTACTAAGTATTGGCAATACAAGCCTACTAATCCACCTCCTCAATGGTTGGACCCCTGCCAGCACCACTGCCAGGACTGCTGCCACCGCCAGCCGCACCAGGCATGCCACCTGCACCCGGGAAACCACCTGGCATTCCTCCACCGGCACCCTGGTACAATTTCGTTATTATCGGATTGCACACCGCCTCCAGTTCCTTCTGCTTGTGCTCAAACTCCTCCTTCTCCGCCGTCTGATTACCGTCCAACCAGCTCAGTGTCTCTTCACACTTCTCCGTTATCTTCTTCTTGTCCTCCTCCGATAACTTCTCCTTCAAATTCTCCTCCTCTATCGTCGCCTTCATGGAGAACGCATAACTCTCCAACCCATTCTTCGCCGCGATTCGATTCCGTTGCGCTTCATCCTCCGACTTATACTTGTCCGCCTCCTGCACCATCCGCTCAATGTCATCCTTCGACAGACGACCCTTGTCGTTGGTAATGGTGATCTTGTTCGACTTGCCCGTAGACTTGTCACACGCCGAAACATTCAGAATGCCGTTAGCGTCTATATCAAAGGTCACCTCAATCTGCGGCACACCACGAGGTGCCGGCGGAATGCCCGACAACTCAAACTTCCCCAGCAGATTATTGTCTCTCGTCATTGCTCGTTCACCCTCGTATACCTGAATTAGCACACCTGGCTGATTATCCGCGTACGTGGTGAAGGTCTGCGTCTGCTTCGTCGGAATTGTCGTATTTCGTTTGATCAGGGTAGTCATCACTCCACCAGCAGTCTCCAGACCCAGCGACAGCGGCGCCACATCCAACAGCAGAAGATCCTGCACTACCTCGTGTTTGTCACCAGAAAGAATTGCTGCCTGCACCGCCGCCCCATAGGCAACCGCCTCATCCGGGTTGATCGACTTGTTCAGTTCCTTGCCGTTGAAGAAGTCTTGCAGCAACTTCTGAATCTTTGGAATGCGAGTCGATCCACCCACCAATACGACTTCATGAATGCTAGACTTGTCCAGTTTTGCATCACGAAGGGCCTTCTCCACTGGCTCCTGGGTGCTGCGGAAGAGGTCACCGCACAGCTCCTCGAAACGAGCCCTCGTGATTGCTGTGTAGAAGTCAATCCCTTCAAGCAGTGAGTCAATCTCCACATTCGCCTGTGCACTCGAGCTCAGTGTACGCTTTGCTCGCTCACACGCGGTCCGCAGACGGCGCACAGCTCGCTTATTCTCCAACACGTCCTTCTTGTACTTGCGTTTGAATTCGGCTGCAAAATGATTCACCAGTCGAGAATCAAAGTCCTCACCGCCCAGATGCGTATCACCGGCAGTCGACTTCACCTCAAAGATGCCATCCTCGATGGACAGGATGGAGACATCGAAGGTTCCACCACCCAGGTCAAATATCAAAACATTGCGTTCAGCTCCAACCTTCTTGTCCAGACCGTATGCAATGGCCGCAGCAGTCGGCTCGTTGATGATACGAAGAACGTTCAGGCCCGAGATCGTGCCAGCATCCTTAGTGGCCTGACGCTGACCATCATTGAAGTAGGCCGGAACGGTGACCACTGCATCCGTCACCGGATGACCCAGGTATGCTTCAGCCGTCTCCTTCATTTTCAATAGTACCATAGATGAAATCTCTTCGGGAAAGAAGGTCTTCGTCTCACCCTTGAATTCAACCTGAATCTTCGGCTTTCCACCCGCACTTATTACATGGAATGGCCAATGTTTCATATCGTTCTGTACAGTCGGATCATCAAACTTGCGGCCAATCAGGCGCTTGGCATCAAACACACTGTTGGTGGGATTCATGGCCACCTGATTCTTCGCGGCGTCACCGATCAGACGCTCGGTGTCTGTGAAGGCCACATAGCTGGGCGTTGTGCGGTTACCCTGGTCGTTGGCGATGATCTCCACCTTGCCATGCTGGAACACACCAACACAGGAGTACGTGGTGCCCAAGTCGATGCCAATAGCTGGTCCTTTACTCATGATGATAGCTGAACAGACGAACGCGAACCAAGCAAAGAGACGTTGAATGTGGCGTGGGGCGTGTGGGGTCAGACTTTATAGTTCGGCCGCGTGCAGCCCCTTCAGGCCTTCTAGAATGTTCGCTAACCAATAGCGAGTAAGCAGTGCGTGAATTCGACCAATCAGCCTCATGGTGGCAGGCCTACCCAGCCCTCACAGCCCCGAGCAATCTAGAAGTTGGCAGAAGGTAAGAGCATTCTAGAATGTTCGCTGGCCAATGGCAGGTAGGGCGCATGAACTTTGTTTACTGTCTTCTGGCCAATCAGCATCATGGTAATGAAGACGACCCAGCAGGTCAACCGCTCAGGTCGCCGTGGCTAGGCGCAATCAGCAAGGGACGATATTTCTTGCGAGCACTTTCATTGCCGCCTTCTATTCAGTCTTTTCGTTCAAAGTGTTCGCCATAAGAATTTATTGGTGTCGGTTCGCTAGGGATGAGGTGTGCCTGGAGATCTGCCATCTGGCAGAATGAGAGGGGTGTAATTCTGCACTGACGGTTCAGTCAGTAGATCCGTCTACCCATAATCAGGGACTGTATTGTCCTTTACACTGGTCGCACCAGAAGACGTCCGGGTTGTAGACTTTGTTCGTTTCTAATAACTTGATGTGTGACCGCTGTCTAATATGATTAACGTGTCACTGGCGGTACACGGTGGAGTTGGAAGGCGACTCGACCCCGTGGACGAGAATTTTACTCACCTGACATTTCCACAAGCACCAGAGGCAGTATCAGTATTCTAATAATAACATAAAGACAATGCATAGTATTGGAATAGATGTAGACAAGGAAAGGATTTGTGAAGCAGTGACATACCTGTTTTCGTGTAGGCTCACTGAGCGTATTCAATGGTAGCGACATTCACTCCAGGCCAACAACCGGCCTTTTAGGTCCGCACTGAAGTTTCATGTAGGCATTCCGGTTGAGCAGCTCTAAGTTTGCAGGACTACCCGCCTGGTTGCGGGTCCGACCTGCCTGTCACCTGCGCCCACCCTTACCTCCGGTCCGCTTGACTTACACGTGGGGGAGGAGAGAGTGCAGTAGATGTTGCACAAGTCTGCACTCACTGGAAATGAACTCATGCGCAAGTCACCGTTCCCGCTGCACCTTGAGGTGGGACACACGGTGGAAATTGTCGGGCACGACGGTCTAATTGTCACTAGTCGAACTCTCCGACATCCCTTCTCTCGAGTTTCCGCGGTTGTAAGATGCGAAAAGAACAGTCCGTACCGTCAGCGGATGCCTCTTAACGCCCACCTACAATTTCCGACCTAATGCGAAGTCGATCTCTAGAGCGCCGTTAATCATTCGGGGAAATTAGCGATACGTGTTCAGATTTGGATTAAACAGTTGTGCCAACACCTCCTTTGAACATCCCAACTTATGCTGACTAGCCTCCCCCTAGCGTTCGCATCTGCGATTTACTTAGCATCTGAATTAAAGATGCAGTTAAGGAGCATTTCCGTTCGATGACTGTTAATTTGGGGGCTCGCTGAAGTGGTAAATGAATCCAGATGACGGCTGGGTTGGCCTCTCCTAACCACAGTCAAAAACCTCACAATGTGGTCTGAACGTAAGGTCACGCGGTCAACACTATTCTGACTTTCTAATATGACAGTGTGTGTGTGCTCTCTCCCTGGGTTTCTGTTAAATGGAGAGAGGGAGCGGGGTATACGGAGACGTTGAAGCCTTATGACCGGTAGCTCCATGGCCGACCCCCCTATGACTCATCACCGTGCCGTGTCGATGAGGCAGGGAGACACGTGAGCGCGAGCAGTGATGCTCCCGTAGCAGGCGCAGACACCGCTCTGAGGGCACTACCCAGTCAATGATGCGCCCATCCGACAGGCATCTGCGTTTGAGATGCTGCCACGGTCTTAAGCGCTCAGTAATCAGATGGCGCCTCAAAAATGAGAAGAGCAAATCGGATTCCTGCGTGAAATATTTGTATCAACAGGACATGTTTTTTTGCAATTTAGCAAACTAATGAATGATCCGAGGTAAATGTATCTTCAGACGTTACGGATACATGTCCTAATTACGTTTGTAGATGTTGACATTCCTGTTTCCGTGTAGACTCAAGCAGCGTATTCAATGGCAGCGGCATTCACTCCATGCAAACAACCGACCGCTTCAAACCTATATTACAGGCTCTCTGGAAAACTATTCCACGAAGGGATTTTGACATAGTTGCAAAACAATTCAAGCTCCTCTCTAATGAATACTTGGAATGATAGCGTACCCAGGCCTATGGTTTGCTCGGCTTCTCTGAACCCACATAACTCTTAGATGCACCTGGATGCCTTGCTAGCCCTGCCAGTGAATATTTTCGCAAGGCATCATCGAGTGTTTGTTTTGTCGTGCCATTTCTTCTTCGCATTTAGCAACGCATTAATTTCGACTAGTGCGTGTAACAGGCTTGCTGGTATGGGGTGGATATTTTTGTTTCAGTCAGGATGAAGTGATTCTTCCTCTTTGTTGGTTTGATTTCGGTCAGATATGGTAATGTAGCCCCACCTGAAGTAAACATACCCCAGTCACCTCTAATACTGGACCGATGGTAATAGGTGGCTATTACTGGTGGGACAGGGGAACACACAGGCGACGATGTTAAATAGTTGCATGCAGATAAATGTATTGGGAATGCGCAGCTGTACTTTGAGTGGTTAAGAAATAGCCGTCCTGACAGCTAACTCTAATCCTACCCTAACCCCTAATCCTAATCCCCAACTATAATTCCGTAACTCGAACACCGTAACACTAACCCCTAACCCTTACGCCAACAGTATTGTGTCCATCAGGTGGATTATCGGAAACTGATCTACCGAAGAGTTCCACTTTCGGAGCATTTGAAACTTTCGTCAATCCAACCTTACTTCTTCAATTAGTCTTCAGCGGGTCTCTACCGTAAGATGGGTATTTTACACGCAGAACATCTGTTCTACACTTTTGTAGGTGCTTACCACGGGGTTCATTCCACACCCACATAAGAGGAAATTGTTTTGTGATGTACTTGGAGACCTGGCAAGACATTGGCATATAACGTCACCAAAATCAATGAGCCACATCTTCAGGTCAGAAGGGAGCCGTCTGTACTCTCTCCTTTAGTCCAGACGGATTGTTGAGCCTCGTCATCATGTTGTTTTGACTACGCCCAAAAGGGTATGGAAGAATTGTTAGAATGAGAGATTGTTTGAACTAGACGTGCGCCAAACAAATGACTCATTTTCACGCCTATCTTCTCCGAGCCCTGACGGTTGGCCATGGCCGGCTGTCGGTAGCACCATCCAAGCGTCTCTTTTTATCTGCCTCCACTGGGACATGCAGGCGATGTGATCTGGCAAAGTCGTACCTCCTTACGCGTAGGGCGAATGCGTAAAACCGCGGACTGGGTGATCATGATCTGCATTGTCTATTCGATTTCCTGGACTACGGATGTATGATGGCGGAACGACCTGCCCAAATGATCTAGGTGGCCTGGCGGTAGATTCCAAGAAGGATAATCATTCACGTGTCCTAACTCTATCTCCACCCGCAACCCTAACCCCAGCATCAAACCTAACCCTCCTTTTCCCGGGAATGAACCGAAAGCCATCCGTACTACGAGTGGTTCCTTTTCCAATATCATACCGAGAGAAGGGGAGGGAGAACTATAAATAAGGCCTGCCACGTCGTCTTCTTTTGGTATGAGACATGTGGTCTTTGTTCTGCTGTCGATTAAGGCAGCTCCACGACGCATGTGGTTGACGCATACCTAATTTAACACTGTTCGTTTACTGCCTCTGGATAGAATAATGCCATGGCCAAAAAAATCAGAAACGTACATACCCCCACCCCATTGGTGAAAAGTTTACTCTAGTGGACTCAAAGCACTACTGATAGAAATAAGCATCCAATCTCACCATCATAGAACTTGGCAGATGCATGTATGACATCCAGCAAGCTTTCTGTAAGAGTCTCTTGCCGAAATACCACTGTGATATCTTTCCTGAATCTAGCAATAGTCATTTGTATTCTAGTTTCTCCCAATACATCCTAAAAGTGTACCTGTTTAGCATATTCACACTCGGAAGACTGGCTTAAATCAGAAATGCCGTTGTTTACACTCGAGGCTGCATGATCCTGGGATCGCACATGTTTGGTCATATTAAGGAAAGCAGCCGGCAAACCCACGGACGTTTTCAATTAATTTTAATTGATCAGTGACTGCACGTAGTAAGGTAGGAAACGTGTGACAAATTAGACCGAAATTAGTTAATTATTGGGGTTCTGCTTAGTGTGAAGAAAATGGGAGGGGACAGGTGGGGTGGGCGGGGGTGGGAGGTGGAGGGTAATGTGACTCAACGTAGGTTACGAACCTTTAGTCGACATCAGCGAGCATGCGGGCGTTCGTATAATTGACTTTTCGTCCTAGTAACCGTGACTCTGACCTATTTTGTCCCATGGGCATGGAGATGATTTGACTAGCCTAACTGCTATCGCTTTCGTTATCTCGAGAACCTCGGATTTCTCGTGGACGTCCAGGAAACCACATGAACACCACCCCAATACGAAATAAGCCATTCAGGAGCGTCTTCTTCTCACTAGATACTTTTGCCGACAAGATTTGATTTTATTGAAAACCTCCGTTTTTTTCGTCGGCTGTTATTCTAGATTTGCCAATGTGGATTTTCGTGGACATTCAAAATTTGCTACCTCTGATTACTGGTTAGTCGCAAATTAACCCCACTAATTCACAGTCAACATCTGTACCGTCTGGAAAAAGGGATCAAGGCAGTGCACTAACGGCTAATCGGCAACTCATTCTCATGCAGTTCCCGATCAGAATTTATTGAAGGCAATCCCTTCGTTCACCAAACAATTTCCTGGGTTGGTGATTGCCAATTCCCAGATAAATACCTGTTTCTCGTAGCAAAATTACGAAGTTTAGGCTTATGCTAAAGGATAATTTACCGGAAGCTGTTGGTTGTTCTACACTACGGTATTTTCTGGCCAAAAATTGTCTGATTAGATTACTTTCCCCTGCTTTTGCTGCATAATAGTTAGCAGGGGAACAGGTGAACCGGAATCCGTACTAGAGTCATTTGCAGGCGCGTCCTGTATGTGAAGTGTGGGGACGTATAACGTCTACTCCAGCAGCTGTATCCCAGTTTTCATAACCAGAACCATTTCCTCTCTGGCAGTAGGAAAATAACGCTGGTAGTACTCACTTTATTCTGTACAGAATCATGAGTTAATACCGTAGAAAATTGTGCGCACTGCCAAGACGGGCGTTGATGTGTTAGCCTGAAAATACATGCCTGAGCAGGAGAGTCTGTCTGGATAATTCGCGTCCTTTCATCTGTGTAGCAAGGAGGTCAAGATGTCTGTTAACGCAGGGTCATGCACAGGGCTACCAAGACACGGGTGTCTGTGACTGCCTGTGCTTGCTAATACGTCCATATCTGGTTCGCTGATAGTTGAGATAAGGTGGGTCGGCGTGACTGCACGTCGGTCCGACTGAGGTTATGACTGGATTCCCGGAACAGGGACTTTATTCACCTGACGTTTCGGATTCGCATGCAAGCCCATAAACTGAGACAGTAACATATGACACATCAGCATATCTGAGAGGTGGGCCTGTCTGGTGTTATAACGCACACGTGTAGTTCCGTGGCAGCGTACAACCCCACGGACTCTTTGTGTTGTCTTCTGAATAGGATTATCAGAGTGGCATGGTTAGTTTTTAAAATAGGCTCGATGGTTTTCACGGATAACTAACAAGTACACTTACGTCGAACATCATCTGAAAGCAGAAGTTATGAGTTCTTTGGTGTAGAATGCCTTAAAAAGTGTCTTCATATAGGTTGGGCGTCTACGACAATCCTGTGCACGTTAAGCATCTGGTGACAACGAACAGCATGAGGTATGGATATTTATTTGGAGGGAATAAGTCCTCTCGGAAAGCACGCAAACTGTATTATGTAAACACGACACTGGTTCACTAGACCGCCGTCAGGCGTGACGACAACATAGTTGAAATAGGTACTACTGTGTCATTCCTGCCAATAACCCAGCGCTGTGACCTGGCAACCCGTTCTGATTGGTTTTCGACTTTTCCGTTTACCCTTCAGATAGTTGTATCCGGCGTCTAATTCGACGCGTCTGTTGATGCATGAGTGATATTTACCTACATTTACCCACAGCCCGCGAACGGTCATAAAATCGATATAGCGTAAACATCGCTGGTACTCTCTAGCATTCCTACTTACATCTACGCAGCGCTGGTGCTCGCTGATAGAGTTATGTTAAGACATGCGTGTTCCCAAAGGCGATAAGCGCTAAATAATGTCAACTGGAGCGCGTGAAGTGGGCCGGTCCTCCCAGGTTACAGGACGTCTTGCCTGCGACGAGTGAAGTCGCTCAAGAACACCTGTGATAACATTAATGACAGGACACAATAACAGCGGTGAACTTCCTACGGTGATTGAGCCGAGGTCAGCTAAAGAAAGGCATTATTCTAGCACTCTGTTTTTGTTCAAAGCTAATTAAATAACCTCGGCGAAATAGTCTGTCACACACACCCATGGTGGACATAAACATTGTAGGAAGTAAGGGCGTTCAAACTCGGTAATGGTCACAATGTTTGTGTCCACCACTGGGTACGAAAAACAAGCAAACAAACTGGCGGTTTCTGTCTCGCCGCGCGTGTCCTTGGCTGAAAACAAGGTCATGCGCGCAAACACTGAAAGGTAGATACCCATGCCGGTTAGGGGAGTTGTTTACAGTGTTTTAGCCCTCTAGCTGCTCTGCCTTTGTCTGCAAATGCCAAAATTTATGACGCGCTTCTGGGTCGTGGACAGCGGCCTCGGGCAGCGAAACAATCTTCCACACCGCCAGTTAGTGCCCAGGTTTTTGTGGACGCGTCAGAAATCAGAGTAGGCGCAGGAGACGGCTAGGCGGGTGTAGTCGTAATTGCGATGCCCGGCATCTCTGTTCAACGCCCTGCTGGGTCAAGGTCATTCACCGTCCAAGCGAGCAGCGGTTCCCGACGCACTGACTTGACTATCGTCCGACAGACTGCAACGTGCGCACGCATGCACGCTCAGGCGCCTGGAGCCGCCCATGGCCCAACATTAGCCCCTTTGACTAAGTCAGCACAGATGACCTGGACACAGGCACTTGAAGTTGATCATACAAATCAGCTTACACCACCGTCTCACAGTCTCTCGTGCACGACTTGACAACGTGAACTCGTGTTCTTACCCATTCAGCGACCACTGCCGCCAGGGACAGAAGCGCGGCGTTTTTCCTTTTGGACTCTTCGGTCTTTTCTTGTTACTCAGGCTTATCCCGGTTATTTTGGGCACCTCAGAGTGCACACACTACTACGGTGCTACACAGGTGACCTATTTTACTGCAATGCTACCCTCTGCCGGCTACCCATTAGAACAGTAAACAGCCAAACCGTCAATGCACAAAGTGTAAGCCAACCGTGCTTTTTTACTTCCGAGAAATACTATAAACAGCAACGTGGACAACAGTCTCTGTGCTGGGTTTATCCGCGTGTACCTCGATTCGGCCTTTAAAAAGGTCCATGTAAGTGTTTCCGTCAATGCTAACACTTGCATTAGATGACTGACCGGCTCGGACAATGGACTGGTGCCTCGGAGAGGGAACAGGGAGTGATATCGACTCTGAGTACTCCCTTCCAACTTCACTTAGCCGCAAATTACTCACTATAAATAATCTCACGCACCTTTAAACTATCACGTTGTGAGCCAAAAGCCTTCGCCTGGAAGGCCGTCAATTGACGGGATAACTCGTTCCTCCTCTCAGGACGGAGAGAGTCAGGCTGCAATAGCTCTTTGTTAAACTGATCTATGTGGCATTCTCACTCAATTAGGACCCAAGTCCTCTTGCTTCCCTGAAATCCTGGTTCATCGTGCGCGGACCAGACGTATATATGGCACATGCGGATGGGCTGTTTAGAGTTGTCAGCCAATGCGCCCGATCCCACCTCAAGTCTTATTGACTCTGTCTTGATAGGGGCTCACGTAGATGATGCGCAAGTCTACTACTTCAGGCTCAAGTCCCCGTCTCTGCGTCCGCCATGCCGCGGGGCATACAGTAGGTGGGCTAACTCATGAAATGTTAACCGAAATTCTGAAATGCGTGTTCGTTTCGAAAAGATTAATTACGTAGGGTTGTAAAATTAGTCAGCCTGCAACATAATTATATGGTATTTAAGTTACATCAGGATGCCGGCTTTCAAATGAACTTCCTTCCGGCTGCATGCAAAACTACACTAAAAATGACTACTTAAGTAGCATGAATTTTTCTCATTGATTTTCGATGTCCTTAAAAATTCAATTATATCTCATAGAAAACACATATACAAATATCCATTCTTTCGCTCATTCGGTAGCAAACTACGTCTTCTTCTTATTTTATACTCGAAGGTGGGACATAATTCGGTTTTCAAAAACTTTTCCAGTTCCCGAATAAATTTGAACCCGCTCTGCCGTCACACCTGGATTCAGGGTTTCCAAACTACAAGCCGTATATTTTCCGCATACGGAAAATCACACACTCCTCCACTGTAATAAAGGGGGACCATATAGGGTTCATAAAATTAAGCAGTGGATTTGGTCCATATTATTAACTTTACAAGCCACATTGATAAACGCAGAGACATGACGATTTATGAACGGCCATTTCACGGTATTTAAAAGTCCCACAATTAGAAACTTTTTTTAAAACCGAGTTATGTCCCTCCCTCGAGTATCAAATAAGAAGAAGACGTAGTTTGCTACCGAATGAGCTAAAGGAAGGATATTTTTATACATGTTTTCCATGAGATATAATAGAACTTTTAGGAGCATCGAAAATCAATGATAAAAATCATGCTACTTAAGTAGTCATTCTTTACAGAGTGCAGTTTTTGCATGCAGTCGGAAGGAAGTTCATTCGAAAGCCACCACCCTGAGGTAACTGAAATATTACAGAATTATGTTGCAGGCCGACTAGTTTTACAACCCTACTTAAGTAATCTTTTCGAAACGAGACGCATTTCGGAATTTCTGTTGACATTTCATGAATTAGCCCACCTACTGTACGGTGGGCATTGTCGGTCATGACGACTGAACTGTCGCCAGCAGCAGCCGACATCAACAAACCATTTCAGTCCTATTACAGTTTGCACGTCTCCCAGGAAGTTTGTAACAAACAATTCGGAATAGCAATCATGCCCTCAGGTATCGACTGGATGTTCCGTACTCCACGTCCTGCCGTCCAAGCCCTCCCCATTTGTACATTATGTCTAACTATTCACTGCCACAAACACTCGGTGGCCAATGAAAAGCCCTGGCTTTTAATCAGCCAATGATGGTCAAGTGCAACGCGGTCGACCTCTCATTTGCAGTGTAGACCTATCCACTCACTAGCTCCGTATTCCGAGCTGGCGGAGGCTGGCTCTATACGTTAGTGCACAAGGAGAGATCGTTTGAACAATGAATACTGCTGAAAGCGTGGGTTGAGCTTTGACTGATTCCAAAGCCCTTCCATATCTCGATGCCAGAAGGTTAACCAGCCGCAGAAAATAACGCGAACTCACGGGCATTTATGAGAAACCCAGTACAACTGGGTCGTCAACTGACTAATCAAGAAGACGGTTCTTTCGGATCCTTTTGTATAGTGAGGTAGTGTGCATTAGCAAATGAGTAAAAAAGAATATGCAGTCCGAACATGCACGAGTGGCCGGACTGAACCGGACTTAAGATTAAGTAGGAAGGCTATAGATGAAAAGTCCTCAGGATCTCGAGAGAGCCAAACGTCGGAAAATATTGGTTATCACCCAAATTCAGTCTGAGAAAATCACACTGTCCTAACTGTTACTCAGTCCCAGGGACTGGTCGATATGTTTGCTGAGGCACAACCCCTGCTAGATCGTACCGGCTATTCGTCGTGTCTGCATGAAGTCGCAGCCCCCTACTATCTTTCCAATCGCTTCCGGTTGTGAGTTACTTTCCGTAGGGCTGACGTCCCACGCTGACTTATCTTCGGTGAACGGTACTTAAGCAAACCGCATTGCGGCTAGCCAAAAATCGACTTCTTGCTTGCGCTTGCTGCCAACCTGTCATGCATTAAGCCTCAAAATAATCTCTCAGGTCAGTTCTTTTTCGCAGCCTCTGACCTGGTAACCTGATATTGTCGTGGTTCGTATTCGACATTAATCAGTGGGGGGGGGGTGGTCAATGCGGTTGAGAATGCGCCCACAGCTTCATTATGGACCACCAGCAGGTCACTAAATTAACATATTGGAGTAATTTACTGGTAGGTGGCATCCAGCAACGAGTTCAGGTGAATCGACAGAGCCAAGACTGTCACCAATGTCTGACAAATAGTCAAACGTAGAATTGATGTGGATGCTCGGCATACTTGAAGTCAGTGGCCGATCTCATGAAGCTTTAGCCGAGATTCTGAGATGCGCCTCCGATTAAGGATTACTTAAGCATAAAGCTCGCAGCAAATGAGTCCAGTATGCTGCGATGGAGAGATGCACTCTACCACCATCTAATGGATTTCGTGGCCATAAGGGACAATCGAGAGGTGGGAACGGGATTAATGAGCCACAGCATAAAACTTGGTGCATCTTCCATGGTATACGCGAAAAGAAAATGAAAAGTTGGTTAACTGCCAATGGAGATCCAGAAGAAACAAAGCATAATAAACACTAACACTGAAGCAGAGATGTTCCAGCATGCTTGCGGGCAAGATCTAAGAGACTCCTGATAATCTATATTCTGCAACGTGTAAGGCCACCAACCACAAAGTTTTAAAAGTGCGTCAGTATACTTAGAAAATGTGTACTAATTGCCCTAGGCCAAGGCTGCAAACTCAGAATACGCAACTGGTATGTTCGGTTCCTAACCAAAGTAAGATATGAAGAGGCTAAGTGGGTTTGGCCGTTCAATGTTAAATCTTGACTACAAACAAACAAGGCACATTGTTATAACTTTCTCACCATCCCGGAACATTCTGCAAAAGAATCGGTGCAGTGCAGAAAACCCTTTCTAAATTCTCTGCCCCCATCTGTGCCCAAGACAGAAAAATAAAAAGCTATTTCCTTTGAGTCGGAGCGAAGGCGGTGTCACGTAGAAGTGCAGTACAGACTAGAATACCGAGTGTGATTTCTACTGCCTAGATAAGATACCATTCGCGACAGAGGATCGTGGACATCCCAGCTAGAGGGTCCATCCTCTGCCACCCAATGCAGGCTATAGCAAGAGTTCCGAAGTCGTTTCTTGGCTACCTGACTTTCCATTGAATTTCACAGTGCCTTCAGCGGGCAAACGTTCTTTAGACGAGTGTCTAACGTATTCTGGCAACTCCTGCCTCATGTAGAGTACTACCTGGAAACCTGGAGGACGGTTGTAGAAGAAGGACGCAGACCTGCTGAGCAGAACCCGCACAACCCTGGTTGGACTAACAATCCGCACCTAGCATAATTTTGAGTGATCAACGAGCGATCTTCCCCAGATAAATTCTTCAGAGATGGATGAAGGACGCAGCGTAGTTGAGAACACAGTTAGCTGAACGCACCGTCCGACTACTTCATCAGTGTCCCTCTCTATTTTCAACGCGGTGGAGTGTTTGAGACTAGAAGTACCAATTTTGGTTGAAAATTTTGTGAACTTGCTAGAGTTGGGGACTGCCCACGCCAGACGCATGTCGAAACACAGGTCCAGCGGTAAGTAGTGCATTTTTATTACGCATAGGAACATTTTTCAGGCAAAGGCATTAATCCAAGTCTGAGCCAGGAGTCCATCCAATTTTTATCGGTCACATGGCGCAACTTGAAGGTGTTCGGTCCAGCATTGAGTAAAAATAAGGGCG
Source organism: Spirometra erinaceieuropaei (assembly GCA_902702965.1). Lineage (NCBI taxonomy): Eukaryota > Metazoa > Platyhelminthes > Cestoda > Diphyllobothriidea > Diphyllobothriidae > Spirometra > Spirometra erinaceieuropaei. The sequence continues at coordinate 119,816 of CACRXP010000990.1, forward strand.
GAGGTTGTAAGGTCCTCCCGCAAACATTTATTAATGATGATAAGATTATTAAGCCAGTAGAACCGGCAGGATTTTCGGTAAAAGGGAATTTGAGGACCGCTTACCAACTGCGTCCTGTCGCTCCACCTTACTGAGTGGGTTCGAATCACATCGAGGCGCCGAGTTTTTCACAGTTTTGTCAATATGAATTATTCAAAATCTGCCGAAACATCTATGAATTACGTGAGACTGGTAGTCATCTGACGGATTCTAGGTAAATTACATAGGAAATTCTGTCTGGGCAGTCAACTTACTGCATCAGATTTGGTGGATTCCATGCGTTACAGAAGGTTGGACGGGTAACTTGACCCAAATGTGATTAAACTCGCGTCGTCCGGCGGGGCCTCGTAGCTCAAATGGTTAGAGCGTTGGCTGTATTAAAGCCTTCCCCTTACTATATCGGTTCGAATCCCATGGAGGCGCCGAGTTTTTCACAGTTGGGTCAATATGAATTATTCAAAATCTGCCAAAAAATATATGAAGAGAATTTATTGAAAGCAAGCATATACTCGCCAAATTGTCTTTTGAATACTTGTTTCAGCACATGTCGCTGTTTGTGCTCGTTTTAAAATCACATCGGGAACAAAGTGCTTCAGAGTTCCTAAAATGATCTGTGATCCCAATGAGCAATTAGCGAAATAGGTCGATAGGATCTAGGCAAACAGGCGCAGTGGGTTTGCATCCAGAATTTCTAACGGTGCCTATACGCCTTCAACCTAGAGTGCGTTCCTAAATTGCGTGATTATGCGCAGACATTTATCATATATAAATATTTGGGCGATTATGAATTTTTAAACCCCTCTGGGTGCGTACCATCAACGGAGCCAAGTTCTTATCCTCTTAATTGGCTCTTTTAGCGTCCACACAGCACGTGGTGGCACATCGCAACTACACATCTGTTAAAATTAGCAGCTCAATCGGATTTTATTTCGTAGCCGTACCTGCAGTAGACAAGTCCCAGCCTAACCCGTAACCCCAACCCCGACCCCTAACCTTAACCCCTAGCTCTTAACTCTTAACAGGTACGGCTACGAAATAGGATCTTGCCAGCAGCTCCCCCATTGATCGCCGATGCGCGATAAGAGTTTGTCCACCCACTTCCGAGCCATTCATAGTTGCGATTTGATCACTAACGTCGCTAATTAGCAGGATGTCCGCGTGCCCTGTTTGGCCAAGAAGAACAGATTTCATGCGACTCCTTTTCTCAAGAGTATAGTCATGTGCATAGTCATTACGCCCATATGCAAAGACCTCCTGATGTTCACTAAATATTGTAGTATGTATTTATCACGCTGCACGCCGTGCATTAACAAAACCTGTACATACTAGTTTTGAAGCGCCTCGGCATTTCTTAGAAAGTTGTTTTCAAGAACTAAAATGCGCCTTTACGTCGAGCAGCAGATTTCAAATAGGCGTAAGTAATGATAAGATGGGCACAAATGTAGTCCCAACGTCTATGCCTTAACCTACCGCCTAAAAAAGAGGACAGGACGCAGCCACCAGTTTTTTTTCCTTGAGAGATCACTTTGCGTGGTAGTCCAAGGAGTTCGTTGAGGCCTCTGCTGACAAACTAAGGGAAAGGGTCAAACACAATCTCCTTAAATTCCATAATTTACTGAATGACACCCAAGAACCCGGCGAGATGGTCGAAATACAAAAGATCTTCCATTTGGGGACCTTAGTTAGAAGCAGTGCAGAGGGGTTACAACCAAGACTTGTGAAAGTGGTACTAGAAAGCCAACAGCAAGCAGATCTCAGTTTGTCTCGTAAATCAGAGCCACGAAAAAATCACTGCAGAGTGTTTTTTTCAGCCGGATTACCTTCCATGTCCTCGGATGAAAATGAGGGTATTCGTAACAGAACAGAGAAAACGTCAGAGCGAGGGCAAAATCAATCTGAAAATAACAGACAACCAAGCAGTAGAAATAGAGTGCTCGTTTTAGTGAAATCGTCCAGCGAAAGTGACGGTGAACGCACCGGTATCCCGTTCCATCAAACGCCTGCAGATTCGAGATCGGACAGTGGAATGGACACGTCATACGAAATATCCAACAACTGTTATCAGGCGCAAGAACTTGCAAACAAATTTCAGCGATCGAATGAGCCAAATAATGCGATAATGAAGTACACAAACGTGCAGAGTCTGTTAAATAAATTGGTCGAAATAAGACTGACTGTGGCCAATTTAAAGCCTTTCTTGCTAGATCTAACTGAGACATGGTTAAATGAGCAGACAGAAGACGCAGAAGTCATGATGGATGGTTTCCGGACTATGCTCGTGTACCGAAAAAAAACAAAGAAATTGGGGAATAGCGGTATTTATACGAGCTGGCGTCGAGTACGTGACGTATGATTCTTTTTCAAAAAGGAGTATTGACTGTAAAATACCAAGTTGTTACTTTAAAGCACCCAACAATCCAGACCTCCATATCGCCTTGGTTTCCAGACAGCCGGGAGAGCGGACGGATGCGGACGGCGCATTCCTCACCTAGGTAGAAGAAATCTGTCACAGCAAGACGCAATGCTACATGGAGATTCCAACTGTCCAGACATCGAGTGGGGATTGACACGCTACACGAGATCAGAAAGCTCCTTCGACCAAAAATTTCTTCACTTGACCACTGGTGGGTCCCTTACTCAAGAAATCAAAACGGACACCCGATTCCAAGACGGACAGCGGTCTAGTTGTTTGGAATTCATAACTATTAGGGATGATGGTTACATTCTCGGACTGGGTTCTCACTTGCGCCTTGGCCAAAGTGACCTCTACGTTCCTGTTTGGGAGTATAGTCATTCTTCTGTTCCCGAAATTTAAGCTACTGAGGAAAAAAATGTATGGAAAGGTGTTTATTCCAGATTGGAAAATCTACTGGGGGAGATGAACTGGAATGCTGAACAAACACCTGACCCAAAGGTCAATTGGTTCTTCTTCTATAACATAATTCTGCACTTGATAGAGAGCTGCTGACCACTTTGGAGGACGTCGAACGCTTCTCGGACAGAGTGGCTGACGTCAGAAGTAAAGAAGAACCTTAGAATAGAAAGGAAATTTTGAAAAAAACGTCAGATGTCAACAACCAGAGCTTTTTACTGATTTTCAGAAACAGCGAAGTATATATCGGAGTCTGGCGGGGAGGGAATGAGCAGCACTTGAGTCAAACATACTCAAAAAGAAACCGGGAAATTCCAGAAAGTTGTTTTGTTATGTGAGTAAGAAGAAACGCAACCGGGGCTTCATTCCCTTTCCAAACAACTAACAGAGCAACAAAGTTGTCTGGCAATGCAGACAAGGCGAACCTGTAGTCCGATCTATTAACGTACATGTATACCGAGAAGACGGCATTTGGTGAAATAGTTTACCCCCCCCCCCACCCTCAACCTCCCCAACTGCTACGTATGTAGCTGTTCGTTCCCTTGACCTCTGCCGATTTGTCTATCTGCCATTTTGTCCGTCCCACGCTCCCTGTCGATTTGCTGATGGGGCCGCACAAAGCTTGTCACTAACCTCGCGAGAGCTCGTAGCCAATCAACACTGTCATTTCCCTGATTGGCTGGCCGACACTAACTGAAACAGAGCGAAGGCGCACACACGCGCTGGTGTAGCGGCCGAAGACTTCGAGGGTAGCACACACACGGTCGAACAGATCACCTGGGGTAGCTTTCCGATTATGTAACACAGGACAGAGTCGTTAAACACCACATCAGACATGCATATATTGATATAGCAAGAAAAGGAGTTTATAGGGTATGAAGTCTATGGGTAAGGATCTACTGAAGGCCCCCAAAGTATCTACGGCGTACAAAGAATGCCTACTATAGTGCTTGAGTAGGTCGTGTTTTACTCGATGCTCTCCTAAACATTGTCATTCATCTCAGACTCTTGCACATTTATAAGGGCATTGAGCATCAACGGGAAAATTCATACTGCTTAAATAGTTTCTACAGAGTGTAGTCCCTGCAGACGGCTGAAAGGAAGCTCGTTCAAAAGCCGGCATCCTGCCGTGACTGAAGTATCTTATGATCGATTATGTTGCGCGACAGTTAGTCTCACGATCATATTATTCTTTTCTAATCGAAGGCACATTTCAGAATGATAGCTAATATTTCATGGGATAGCTCATCTATTGTACGTTAGGTTTTCCTAGACCGTTTTCTAATCGAATAGTTTTCCTTATTAGTATGCACTGACCGTATGCAACTCAATAAGAGGTCACCAAATGTTAAGATGTCATTAAATTCTGCACATTTCGCCCTATTTGTTTTGTTCAAACTTATCTCCTGAAAGCAATGTTTCAAAATGAAAATTATAGTTTATTGTGAGAAAAAGCAGTCCTAGTGACTTTTTCGCGATAAAAGGCAATTAATTATTAGAAACGCGTCATGGCGAAACATGATTTCCAATAGATTCAGGTGACGTATTAGATATGACATTTTGCAATAAAGGAAAAATTCCATGAGTGTTTAGTCCGAGAGTAATGCGAAACTACCCTGAACCAAACGCCCAGGACATGATTGCTCGCTTCTTAAAAGGTAGACCAGAATACACCCAGTTTAACGACCATCATGTCTTCTGTTGGAGCGACTGTAAGGAATAGTGAACAGAAGTCAAGGGGAGGTTATACTATGAAGTGCCCTTTTATTTCCTTGACATTTGAAGTCCAGTTTCCACTTCCACTTTATTGTCCGATTTGAAGAGTGAAGGATCAGCCGGGCATTCGTTTAGTAGTTTTGTCATACATTTACTTCGAATTAGTAAAAAGGCTCGCTAACCTTCCCCCAAAACGTGTGTTTGTGAGAGACTGCGACGGTAATTTTGGCATTTTGTAGATGCCTAGAGCAACTAAATGGAATATCGTATAATTGCAGCTTTTTAATTTCCTTAGAAATCAAACGCAAACTAGGAGTAGATCAGTATATTTAAGGTCTATAGGCTCAGACCGAGAATTTTATACATGAATATTTTGGCCGAAGTCCATAAGCCACAGCGGATAACCGAGTAATATTAATCAACTGCTGACAGGCAGCTAGTAGTATACTTTAGGGTAAGGTGATTCCATACTAACAGCATAGGTACTAGCCAAAAGCCCATACACGCGTGTTTCGCCGATATTCTGCCGCTGCATGACACAGGTGCGAGGGGTTCGGCTCGCCACTGGGTCCCCCAGCATTCCCTGTCGGCTTTCTGGGGGACATTTTGACGAACCGAACCCCTGGCCCTCTTCATCAGAAAGTTTAGATTAACAGAGACTCACTACATCGACTTCGGGTGAAAACTGCTTATAATTTACTTGGTCTTTCGCAATTTCCGACGTTTCGAAGAAGACCGAGAGTTCATCACATAAACGAATAAAAAACCATTGGGTTTCTTGAAAGTGCCTCTTGTTCTATGCTGCCTGGGTGAGATTTGGCACCATTGCTAGTGAACTATCAAGTATTGAATTGATCGCTGTTGTACCGGCCCAAGTACTCGGAGCGCCGCAATCCCCATACAAATTCGCAGATAGAAACAGAAGGCAGGATACGCCGGAGAGAGGGTTTCCTTGTGCACAGAACTCAGAATTGCTATCTCAGACAGCAGGGACCACCGGCGTCTTCTAACAGTGCACGTTTCGTACCCTAATCGGTGAGCGCCCCTCTATCACGGTTACTAAATCCGTCGGGCAGAGAGCCCGTGGCTCCAGGGTCCGAACGTTGGATTTAATAACGCTTGATAACCAAAGGAACCCCGGTTCGGACCTCAGGTGCCCCAAAATTTGGGGTTTGGTAAAGCTGGCTGGCAACGGCTAATAAGTCGGAAATGAACATTATGGCATCCCTTGCCCGTGATTGTGCCACCTTACCTGCATATGCTGCAAGCGCTAAGTCACGCCTGAAACAGTCTGGCTGTAGTGCATTGGAGTTAGGTCGAGGCTGCCTGTGTCCAGTGAGGCGTATTGCATTAGCGCTCCCACAACTACTTGCACTATAGATGCACTGGACCAAAGCGGAGGATACATTGTCTGGCGACACGTGTTAATCAGGTTGCGCAAAGTCGGCTGGAGTTCAAAACTGCTGCCACACAGGGGGAGAGGGGGGTGCTGTGGCATCTCTCGGCCTAGGTTTAACGCCGCGTCAGCCGCAGCTGACAGGCTCGCAAAGTTAACCGGTATGTTGTAGAGGGAAGCGAGAGTGATGTTGACACTGGGGTACCCATCGCTACGGCACATCAGCACATTTCTCACTATAACAAATCTAGGTCATTTGCATTTATAACGACGAGCTAAAAACCTGGCTGAGAGTGCTGCCGGCTGACGAGGTAACTCTATTTTTCTCAGCACTGAGAGCCAGGCTGAGTAGTTCCTTCTTAATGTGGTTTCTAAGGCATTCCTACCCAGATGGGATACATGGTACATTAGGAGAGGACGAGGTCATGTGCGACATTCGTGGACAGAAGGGTGGTCGAGCACCGGAACATTTTGTTTATTGATCTGGGCTTTCGGACTCGTACAGGAGTTCATCGTCACAGATAGTAGCAGCAACAGGGCAAGCGACGGTTATAGGGAGTGTTAGCCAATCATCGACCGACGGTGCAAGACTGGAGTTGACTGCGCGGGACTCTGTACGCCGAAGCCAGATCGATAAGTCGATCAACTGAGTTCGCATCCAAGGTCCAGGCTTCAATCAATTCTCGGCCTGCTTTGATCCCGGCGTCGGCGACTATTTTGGTGGCTGCTAATTTAGACTTATGACCCATTTCATAGGTGTGGGCGGCCACCTGTGATAATGCACCGCCTCGTTGCACAGCCAGCTTATGTTCGTGTATGCGCGATCTGAGCATGCGTCCAGTTCGGTCTGTGTAGGTACAAGGACAGTTTTGGCACGGGATGCGACACATTCAAACCTTTAGTCAACGATCCGTTACTTTAAGCCATGGTTTACGACGTTCTTTTTGCTGGATATCTACTATTCAAGACGTTCATACCGCCATTTCCGGTGTCGATCTTATACCCATCTTCGGTATCCTCGTAGACATAACGTCTCATAAATAAGTAGATTGCAATGACATCCTTCTATCCTAAATGGTTAACCTGCACCACTTCATCCCCTGGTTCATGCATTTCAATAATCGTTTCGTCCACTACTTATCGCCGTTTCTTTTCGGATTTTCTACCTATCACCCGGCTTTCACTATTTGGTCAGCCTTGCATTACGCCTCACCTACTGGAGCACCAATTCTTATCCTTGGCCATCGTTTAACCACCGTTAAGTTGACTATCGTCAAGGCTAAATTCAGCCATATGATTGAATTAGTCAAAGTGCGATCCTCTACTAGTCTCCAGACTGCCCCTTTAAGCCTCTCCTAACCGACGACTGGACAACTGCACTGTCCCTGACAGACACAAACTTTCTCACCTCCGTGATTTTTTCTCTGGCCTAGCCGGTGAAGAAATTTCTCCCAACGTTGACCTAGTTAAAGTCCTTCATCAAATACCCGTTGCTCCAGATGACATCCTTAAAACGGGGATTATGATTCATTTTGATGTTTTTAAGTTCCTTAGGATGTATTTTGGCCTCCGCAACTTCACCCAAACTTTCGGACGCTCAATTAACGAAGCCTTCTGTCAAAACTCTTCGTTTTAGTTTATACCAATGATCTTCTGGCGGTAAGTTCCTCCAAGCATGAACATCTGCATCTCATTTTTGAGCGACTGGACCAATTTGGCGTTTTTATAAAAGTGTTCTTGGCGCTCCCTCGCTCTTTTTCTAAGGGCACCGTGAACATCCTTTTGGATGTCACCTTATAGAAGTCAACGTTTAATCTACCTTTGAGTTCTCTCCTGCCACTTTTTCCCAACAGCTGCACCGTTTGATGGGCCTTGCAAATTTTCATCAATGTTTCGTCCCCGATCACGCTCAATTGAGGTTACCTATCACAAATCTCTTGCGAGGCGACAGACGTGAGTTCTGCTGTCTTGTTTAATTTCCGAGGAAACTAATGCGCGAACCTGGCGTAAATCCTTCGGAAATAACCTTTTTAAGTTCTGTCGGAAAGTTGATAGAAATATTTGAGCTGAAATTTATCAGCTACTGCGGAATGACCCCGTAATACTCACAAACTACTATCAGGAAGCCAGTACTATGCACCTACGTGTTTATTTACCATGTAGACAGCACAGGCACTTCTGTTTCGCCAATATTTTGCCGATGCCTGGCGCAGCTGCGAGAGGTTTTGCCCATCAGTGGGTTCCCCAGCGTCCCCGTGTGTTTTCCGGTATATGAACTCCAGGTCTCACCCTGCCTTGTTTAATTTCCGGGGAAGTCGATACGCGATAGTGAGTTTTTCCTGACAGCCGCTGACGCTTCCCAATGTGTCAAAGAGCACCTTGCGGATATTACTGCTCTTTATCACCCTCTAACTGATGTCAGATGCTCCATTGTCGCTGACGCCTCCAGTTGTGCCATGAGCTAAGACCCTAACGGGAATCCAACCATCGGCCTTCTACTCTGTCAAATTGACATCCTTCAAACTGCCTATAGAACTTCTGGCAGAAAACTTCCCGCCATTTATCTCTTCATTAAGAATTTTTGTAGTTATGTGGAAGGCAGAGATTTCTTGCTTCTACACTGACCATAAAACCACTTAATTAAGCTTTCTGCACTTCCTCTGACAAGCATTCGTCCCGAGAGGTCCACAATCTCGATCTTATTTCTCAGTACATCACAGATATTCGATTTCTTAAAGACCAGCCTAATCATGCCGCCAACTTTCTTCCCCGCCTTGGAATGAATGCTATAGTCTGCCCTTCCGTGTACGCGGGTCGCCTGACCGAACTGCAGAATCAGTCAACTTCTACTGAACAACTTGAGCATACTATTCTTTAGACCAAGCCAATCCCTTTGTCCACCGCCTCCAATATAAGCTTGTGTGACGTGCCGTGTGGTTTCTCTCGATCCATAGTACCAGGCGAGGTGCGGCGAGATGTTTTATCCCCGTTACACAATCTTGCTTATCCGGACATCCGGGCTATTCAATGCCTCGTCAGCGACCATTTCATCTGGTCCAGCACAAATATCGATAGTCGATAGTGCTCTCTTAGGCTTGACCTGCCAGAATTGGACGGAACAACAAAGTTCCAATTAGCACCCCTCATGAATCCCACACACGTTTTCTAGATGTACGCATGGGTCCGAGAGGTCCTTTGTCAACATCCCCTGATTGCAATTATTCGATAACTGAAAATGGCCCGTCCCAACTCTCGTTCAGAATGTATCATCAGACACGGCTGCTCGAACCTTTCTGGAACACTGGATCTCCCATTATGGTGGTCCGTCGACTGTTGGCGTCGACCGGGGCCAACAATTTGGATATAGGTTTTTCAGTGGCCTTACTGACATCATCTGGTGTTCTCACACACGCACGATGGCTTGCCATCTCCCATCCAACGGTGTAATCGAGCGTTTCAATCGTCAGTTAAAAGTCTTGCTCCGGACATATGACAACCTCACTCATTGGAGCGAGAATCCTCCCTTGCCTTGCTCGGTATGCTCGCGGCGATCAAAACCAACTTGGAGTGCTCTGCTGCTGAACTTGTTTACGGCACTACCCTTTACATTCCAGGCTGATTACATTTGAGCTGATTGCTACTGATTACGTCCAAGGGTTGCGTCAAGCGATTATTAATTTCAAGTCGTATCTCCAGATTTTCCAGCGAACAAGTCAGATGGTAGAGGAGCGCTTACCGATCGTTTTTACGAAACTCACTGGTTCCGTTGTGCCCTACGCGCTCTCTCTCTCTCTCTCTCTCTCTCTTTCGAGCCCAACCAGCGGTCGCACAGCGGTGCATGATATGGCCAGGATGATATTTGTGTACAAAGACTAGGGAGACTGGAATGAACATTTCTGGATTATTAGTCGTCGTCAGCAGTCAACTATGCCCAGTCCTGAAGTGTGGAACACCTGGGGCTCGATCCCGCGACCTGTTAGATAGAAGTCCAGCACCTCTAACCATTGAGTCTCGGGCTCGTTGTCCTGTCAGTTGCGATCGGGGCTGGGTATGACTGGCTGACGACGGCTAATAAGCCGGAAATGACCATTCCATTCTCCCTTGTCTTTGTCAATAATAACATCCAGCAAGTCAGATATCGACCCTGGCTTTCTTAGCTGTTCCACTGCGTTTGTCCGCGTAGATAGTGTTTGTCTGCCACTCTAACGGCCCTATGGCGGGCCATTTCGAGTCATACCGCACACGGACAGGCATTTCACAATCACTCATGGCGATTGCACCGGAAGGTGGTTTTTGATGGGCATCTTCCGTTCACCATAACAAATCAACCATTTAGACTCCTCACGGTACCTCAAGTGACTTCCTCGAATCCGCTTACACCTGGTAACCCTGAACAACCCTCAACCCCCCCTCGACCCCTTACGTGCAGTGGTCGCTGCGTTCGTTCTCCTGATCATTACCAACTTGTCCATTACGCCTAACACATGTATATTCCACGCCTATTTTGCACTTGCGAACTCGTTTCCCCGGAAGGGAGAGTGCTGTGATGACATAAACATTGTTTTGTTTCAGTGCTTTAAACACGCCTATGAAATTAAAAAAATTTAATTGCTAGTTCCCAAATAGGCTTTCGACGAAATCACTCCTGCCTAACTATTATGCTCTATTCAACGGAACAGTGGTTCCGCTCGTTAGACGAAGGAACAAGGGTCGATATCGTTTACATCGATTCCAAGAAAGCCTTTGAAAGTGTTCCACACCACCGGTTACTTTACAAGGTCCGAGAGTCAGGGATAAGGGGAAACCTATAAAACTGGGTAAAGGACTTTCTGACTGGTCGATCACAGTCTGTGTGTATTGGTATTGCGAAGTCAACGCCAGTGCCAGTTGTGAGTGGAGTTCCCCAGGGCTCTGTACTCGGACCAGTACTGTTTTTAATATATGTCAACGACTGTATGAATTGACTGGAGTGCAATGGAGTCATTTTCGCCAATGACATCAAGTTATGGCGAGCGATCAACGGGGAGAATGATGAACGGGCCCTGCAAGAAGGACTGAACCGCCTATGCGAATGGTCTGGCAAATGGCTGCTGAAGTTTATCCTTGAGAAATGCGTCGCGCTGTGAGTCAAAACGAGTGGAAGAGCCGATGGAGAGGGTCACCATTACCTGCTTGGTGGAAAGTGCCTTTCAAATGTGACCGAACAAAAAGATCTTGAAATCAACATTTTGTCGGCTCTTAAGCCTTTCTCTCAGTGTGTTAGGGCGGCCAGAAGGGCAACCAATGTTCTCTTTACAATGAGACAAACTTTCATAGACATAGACAAAAAGTTATTTGGAAAAATATACGGGGCGTTCATTCGTTCCCATCTGGAATATGGAATCCAAGCGTGGCGCCCGTGGCTGAAAAGAGACTGTACGTTGCTAGAAAGAGTTCAGAGGAGAGCGACAAAATTTGTGAAAGACCTCATGACTTTACCTTACAACTGCAGACTTAGTGAACTTAAACTATTTCCTCTTGAGTGCAGGCAGATTCGAGGAGATCTCATACAGGCGTGCCGGATATTGAGGAACCGGGACTGTGCCCTAAACCTCGACGATTTCTTCAACCTGGCCGCATCAACAAACCTGCGCGAGAACTCTCTATAACTTAGAGGATCCCGATGCCGCCTGGACGTTCGAAGATACTGTTTTTCACAGCGAGTCATCGGTGCCTGGAACGGGCTTCCCGAGGACGTAATAATGGCGGATACCATGGAGACGTCCAAGCAAAGATTAGGTGTATATTTGCTTGGACAATACCGCTTGTCTGGACAGAACAGCTCTGTGGTGCCAAACCAACGCCTTGCATACACCTACCGCTAATGCGGATGACTGTCATTGCATTTTACTATTATCATATACAACTGAATGTTCTCGAGTTTCGGTCCTGCATTTGCAATGGAAAACATTCTGTTAAGTGTGTGTATTACTGACAACATTTTAGTACCATGTTTATTTAAATTTAGATATTGCATGTACCCTTTTTCCATAGAGTTTTCAAAGGCATTGCCTGTTACCCTTAAAATATACTTACCTATATACTGACCTATACGCAGCCTTCAATAAAAATTCAACGTCATGCTGGGTCCTTGTGGCTAATATGCTTTTTTTATTTGACTGACGTATATAACCAGTAGAAACTGATCGTTTACGCTCAAGTATAGACCGGTTTATATTGCACACATTCTTCAAGGCTTGAACGCATGAGTACGCACTGGTGGGTCACGGTAAAATTCGTCAGCCATTATGATTTCCTTACAAAGGGCCATAAACTGCCACTGATGTGGGAGTTTGGCTCATCATTAGGTCCTCCAGTATCCCTCGATTGCACTCTGCCACACTCCCGTTGTGAGCATCCAGCTTATTTAGCTCCGCAGAAATTAATACGCTACCTTGGAGTAAATCATTGCGAATAAAGCTTTTAGACACTACTTGTACTGTCAGTATAATAAATCATGCAACATCTGTATCCCACTATGTTTGTGCCCATCGAAGTGGTATCACGCTCAGATAGTACGTATACGCACCAGATAACTGATTTTAATTTCCAAGAAGCAATATGGAACACTTGCAGCAGTGAACGACTGGAAACATCGAGAAGACCATCTAAAAACATAATTCTGGTGTTTATGGAGGAGCTGCGGCTAGGGCGGAATATCAAATAAATTTTTATAGTTAATATGAACTGTCTTCAAAGTGTGTGATGGCCTAGAAAGAAAGCGGAAATTAAGGACTTTACATCCTCCGAGTTAAGATGCTTACTTACTTTCATTTTGAATACTGATAGGCCAGGAGACAATAGCATTTAAAGTGGAAGGCTATTTCAAAGGAAATTATATCTAGAAGAAACCACCAAACGCTTATAGGTGTAGCAAAATGACCATAGAATGATCAAATAGGACTTACGTGTGTCAAAATGCCAATCCTCTGGAGTCCGAATGTGAATGCATGACGATTAAGACGGCATGTACCACGACACAAGAAACAAAGAACAGATATGATGCTTCGTATCCATCAGGATTCAAGATTAGCTAGCTGGCACATTTTAGTAAAAGAAAGACTGGATGCAACACGAGAAAATACTCATCGAGTAGAAAGATTCTGAATAGTTCCGATTTTGCCACGGTAAAAGACATTCATTAGACAAGGAAGGGGCAAAAATGTATTAAGGCCTTAGATGTATTTTCAGAAGAGAAATTTGTACAATATGAAAAAAACATGCAAGCTTTGACGTTATATCTGCTCAAGCTGCGCAGAAATTCGACCCAAATTAATGATAAGTCAAGGTTATTCGGATAACAAAAATGTAGGTCATTTATGGTGAAATGTTTTAAAAGTGGCGATATTACCATTAAACAAAGACATCTCTAACGGAGTCGAACTACGTTTCCAAAAAAACTAGATCTGCATTACAGTTTTCGCCGCAACGATTTTTTTCACTATGAGGTGAATAAACGCATCAGAATGCATTAAAAGTTTGCAAATTTTCGATCGTTTATAAGGTATCACTACTGTAGAGTAGGAAGAGTTGCAGATCCAGCATCGAAAACCGAAGCACGCCACTTGTGATCGGGTGAGGTGTTGGGCAACCGTCACCAATCACGATTCTGTAATAGTGGTTGGATAGGCAGGGTCCAGTGAAGTCGATAAGAACTTACGGTCTGTTTAAGGCTCCGAGTTTTACGAAAAGGCGCATATGCGATACTCGATCGAAGGCCATGCTGCAATCAAATTATTGAGTAATGGTCGGTTGATCTTAAAGTTCGAAAGATTAGGAAAGGTTCTTTTCCGTCTTTGGAATATTGTGAAGACTTACTTAAAAAGAAACTTGTTGGAAAGCAACATGAATTAGGAAGATGAAAAACGGGAGATATATACCTGTTGGCGTGGGGAAGCAACCATAAGAATCAAGTGACGCAACAATCCAAAGTATCATTTGACGACCTTAAACGATTTCTCCTCGAAGAAGGACATCGGGGGCACGTGCAATGTCATCACTTTGGCAAATTGCGCGTGTCCAAATTCCTCCGTACAGCTGGGACATTCTCGTGGGCGGGAGGTTCAATTAAAGGCGAAATAAGTTAGTTTGTGCATAACATTAATGAATGCCTGCTTTGAACACACGAGATTGCCCTAGCTTACAAATGAGGATGGGCGGCGTTCCTAAGAACGGGCCATTTACAAAATGCACGACGAATACTAACAACCATTTTCAAGAAAAAAAATCGGGGACGCAAAGTTCGAGTGGCAGGAGGTATGGCCACGTCACCGATCGAGCTGACCAGCTACCCTGTTAACGTTTAGCGTCATATGCTGCATTTCGGTATGGGCGTTTGGTCAACCATTATTTAGCCAATTATTGGGAGTGCGAAGTCACACGGTTACTGAAATCTAACGTTTGGCTATAGGTAGGCTTGGAGTGACCAAGCGGATATAGACCAATTCTGACCACAGTCCCGGTCACACGCGTCCTAAAGTGTGTGCGGTCTCACACCTGATACGACAGATGAGTACTGCCTTGGCGCTTTCCAGACTGTTAAAACCAATGTACTGTGAAAAATAATAAGAGTGACATAAAACGTCGACAGTTTTTGGAGATGTCATCCGAGCGAAATCGCCGTCACCCTGTTGTCAAACATTCAACATTTGCTACTTTTGTTGAAAGATCCATACTAGTATCTCTTCTATAAGTCAAGAAGTCTCAATCACTTTCAACGCTTTACGCGAACACAGATATCGTGTGCATCAATCTAATATATGCATCTACCTGACCTCGAACTTGTTCAAAACTTCCAATTCACAGACCTGGCGTGGGGACCATGCCAACGTCTGTGCTGGGAACGAAGAAAAACTTATAGAATATATGAAAAACTTTTTATCAAGACTCTAACAGCGTTTATCAAAGAACAGAAGTTTTCTTCTTGCTTTGGTTAACGCTTGCAGACATCCTCCTGAGGTTTTGAGATGAGGGAGGTCAAGAATTCCTGGGATGATCACCAGTGAGAAAATCTTCTTGTTCAGTTCAGTTTATTGAGGGAAATAGACTTAAGCCTTTGAGTACCCTATTTGCAACGTAAAAAATGTGTGGTATGCAGATAAATTTCTGGGCTGAAATAGTTCAAACACGCCCATAATTATAGGACAAAATGAGAACGGGTTACAGGGGGTGAGCTCTACTTCTCATCGCTCTTGGTCATTTCGGAACATAAATATGTCCAGATTCTTCTTAAAAATTTGTATAGATGGTGACATCACAACATCTGCGGGAAGGGCATTCCATGGTTTGACCACTCGAACAGAGAAGGAGAACTTCCGTACATCCAACCTTGCATGCTGAGTGCGCAGTTTTAATGGGTGACCTCGGAGGTTGGTCGTGGTAGCAAATTCAAAGAAGTCATCGAAGGCCAGACTGCAATCCAACCCCTTAACAATGCGGAAGGCTTGCAAGAGATCCCCGCGAAGTTGCCTGTAACTCAAAGAAAAGAGGTTCAGATTTACTAGGCGAGTTGCATAAGGAAAGGAGCTTTGACCCCTAACCATCTTCGTGGCTCTCCTCTGGACACTTTCGAGGCAGTTTTGATCCTCAACAGCCCACGGCCTCCAAGCTTGTATGCCGTACTCTAAATTCGGCCAGACGAATGTGCCGAATGTCTTTGAGAAAGCATCTTCGTCAAAGTCCATGGACGCACGCTTGATGGAGTACAGTACGGACAGTGCGGTTTTCGCCACTCTCGAACAGTGGGCGGATGGGTTTAGGGAACTGGTCGTCAGCACACCGAGGTCTTTTTGGGCTTCGACCTCTTTTAAGGATGCACCACCCAGAAAGTAGTTTCTTGTGCTGGCGGATCTGGTTGTGTGGCCTAGGCGAAGTAGGCTACATTTGGCAACGTTGAACCGCAGGAGCCAACGGTTTGACCACTCCTCCAACCGATTCAGGTTCAGCTGCAGTCTGTCTTCGTCGGCAGGACCCCGAATTACACTCCATATCTTCATGTCGTCAGCAAACATTGCTACTTCGCAGTCTAAAGCTCTTGCGGCATCGTCCACGTAGATAAGGAACAAAATGGGTCCCAGAACTGAACCCTGGGGGACACCACTCTCGACCATAGCAGGGTCTGATTTTCCCTATGGAGTCTGCGGGCCTGCGGTTGATTTGTATCACGCGAAGCATTCTGCTTTTCCCATTCGCAAGCATATTGCTTTATGAATTGCGCAAGGCAAGCATTGAGAGACTTTTACTGCACTATCGTTGTGTGCGCGGAGTCTGACTTCTCGGTCGGTGACCACAATTCTGGCCGGCAAGTCAACTGCGGGGACGGCCAATGAGGTATTTATAACGAAGTCATGATGTTAAACTTCTTTCTGTGTACTGTAAACTTTTCGTTTATAGTCTATCTGCACCACTTATTGACCATGTTTGGTAACCACTAGTTACTTGGACGTTTTTAATTTTCCACCATAGAATCTCATACTGTCCTTGTCAGGGGTGCGGCTTAAGGACACTCTTAAGAGGCATAATCTGGAGTCCATCCGACCCCTATGAAATTCCGATTGTACCTTTCTGCACGGATTTATGGTTTTCCCGTTCTGGTAGTCGACTACCATGCCCCAGTTCCCTTACATTCTCACGCATGTCTGACTGACTGTTAACCTTCTTGGCATTGGCCGATATGTCTGGTTTTGTGTCTTATAAGTATTTTCTGCGGGCTAGTCTGTGGATGCCATGTCGGAAATCCGTTCGCGGCCTATGAATTTTAGACGCGCTTCTCCCGAAGCCTACACCGACGAATTGCTAAGTAGTGTATTTGATCTATTAGTCAATCGGCGAGGTTGTTCACAACCACAATTCATCCTGTTTGCTACTTTTACCTTATGACGACATCCATAGTGAGAACGTCAAGCCTCCTCAGCCACTATGCGGGTGGCAGATTAACTACCAGATGAACACGACTAATAATCGGACCCTGGACTTTTTTTCGGAGCCGAGTGTCACGAGCAGCTTTGAGATCCACGCACCAGGACAGCATCGAGTTGATAGTGTTATTGTTGGTGTTGTCTTCACAGAGAGAAAGATTATTACATGTCTTCACAGCAGCCTGTAAACGCTGCATGGAGCATAAGAATTTAGCCTAGTTTGCTATTCCCAGGTCAGTGACTGAGTTGGCGCCCGGGTGATCACATCTCCAGGTGCTACAAAGACGAACTTAGATGCCCATTTGGAGATTATTGCTATAGCGTTAGTGAGGATTAGATAATTCAGCGTACTCAACTCAGATCCGCGGGAAACTGAGTTGTGAACATTTTTAGTCAATGAATGAAGGATCTGAAACACAGCTGGAAATGCACGGGGAATTTGGAGCTCCTTAATGAGTTTTCGAACTTTACAGTTTACTACAACAGGGCTCCTCCACGGGTATTCATATTTTCTCGACAGTCTCGCTGTGACCCAGGAAAAATTCCACGTCATTGTCAGATCGTCTGCTACTGACCCCCACGACAGTCGCGAAGGTTGTGAAACAGGACACACTCCTGAGAAATCCGTCTTCGCTAGGAGTTCGAAAAAACATTGTTAATTCATTAAGATGCATAGTCGCTCACGGAGGATGCTGTATGTGTCGTGAAGCCAGTATATCGGGGAACAAGCAGATCTGAAACGGTCGTCGAGCAGTCTTCATTACGGACGGTCTGAAGTTAGAACGAGGAACTCGAGAAGGACGATGTCCTAGGAGCCCGAACATAGGGCGGCACTCAAATATGGGATATAAAACTTGCCCAGAGCCTCTGTAAGGATATGAAATTAGTTGTCTGATTTAAAATTTGCTATTTTGTAAAGTCTGACACCCGTGTTCTCCCACCTGCACACAATGCATAAGGGCAGGTACGTTAGTGGTCTCCGCATTGTCCTCCATTTCCACACTCTTTCACTTTCCGCAAAAACTAGTTTTCATTTTTTCCGATTTCCCAGTACTACCTAATGTGATCCCGACTCTGAGTCGGCCTCAATTAGCCAGGTCTCAAAATTGCGGGTTATAAAAATCGAATTTTTCTGCTTAACGGAGGATTGGATATAATATGTTCCTATTATTTACCGGTGATTATTATAGCCGGGACACGAGGCAGGGACAACTATATGGAGCTAACTTGAGGAGCAACAACAAAGGAGTAGCGTTAGGAGAGGGTACCTTTTGGTGGATCTAGACCGTATTAATCACGAATGCTTGCCTCACTTCCTATCCTTTCCAAAGCATCGTTTTTATCCCTTTCATGGTGACATTTAACCAAGACCTGAGAATCTCTTATGGTAGGCGTCTTTTGTATATTCCAAACAGTGAGAATCGTCATAGGGCTTTTGAATTCCTTTAGAGTTGTGAGCATTCCCATGAACGGACTCATAAGAACAGCTAGCGGGGATATTTGCTTTCGACGAATTCTCGTCGGGCCAGTACATTTATGCGAGAACGGGGTACAATTAGGACGTATGAGTGATATGAGAAATCGATAACAGTTCGTCTTTTCACACAAGTGGGTTGTGAGAATAGAGGGAGGTAATAAAAAAACAATGAGTTGGGAAGCAGCGAGGGTTAGGTGGGAATGGGGGAGGACGCGGAGGCGCAGATGAGTGGATACAGTTAACCGACTTTTGGCCACAGTAGGCGTGGAGCTCGTACCAGGTTCTTCTGCGCGCACAAGGCCGGCTTTCGTAACCTGACAACAGTCGCCTCTGCTGTTGCTAGCAGACGCTGATCCAGTGGCTTTGGGTAGTTTGGTGGCACCTTGTAAATCACACGGAAGGCTGCGTTGGGGTCCGAACGATGTCTGGAATCAACAATGCGTGTGAGAATGGCGTTGCCGGTTAACTGTATGCACTTCTCCGCGCCTCCGCGTCTTCTCCCCTTCCCCTTATCCCTCGCTGTCTTCTAACCCACTGTCTCTTATTACATCCCCCCTATTCTCAAAGCCTGCTTGTATGAAAAGACGAACTGTTATCGATTTCTCGTATCATTCAGACGTTTTACCTGTACCCCATTTTCATATAAATGTACTGGCCCGACGAGAATTTGAAGAAGGCACACGTACGCTTGCCAACTGGTCTTCTGAATTTTAAATGCATTTTTCAATGTTGCAATCATTGCAGACCGACGACATTTTGGGAGGGTCCTATCCTGAGATGCTAGGAAAAGACGCCTGTGTTTTGTTCTGCAATCAGGTCAGATCGTTGAGCATAATTCTCGAATTCTTGAAGAGTTCTACTAAATTTAGCATTTCAGTCGCGAGACTAGAAGGCGTTCAGAATTCCGAGTTTCCTCCATAATCGGTTGTTGGCGAGGTTCTCGTTTCTTATTTTCCCTAAGAAGTTATTCAGTATCTTCTAATCTGACCAATGCCGACTAGCCGAATCATTTGCCTCTTTAACCAGAGTGCAACACGTAGCCTACGTGTTCCTGAATCCCCATGCACGATTAAGAACCGCAACGGACAAATAAACCATTTCCGACATGTGCAGGACTGAGAGAAAAGTCTTGCATTTGCAGCCGAGGAAAAGAAGGATAATCGTTGCCATATAGCCGAATGCACAGGTTGGATAGCAGGGAAAGGGTGTCTCCGGTCGCCATTCAAAAAAGTTCCTCTTTGGGAAAAATTCATTTGCCTTTAAGTTCGCCATGCGTCATCACAGCCTCGAAGCTGTAAGTGCAGTCATCACTGGAGCCACTAAAGACCAGGTTTATCGGTTCTGATGTATATTGTGGGCATGAAAGTCGCTAAGGAGCCTCCCACAAGAAGACCGCCGAGGTATCCTTGGGGTCCGGTCCTCACCGTCGTAATCCTTCTGCGTGCGACGGATTCCTAGCCAGTTTCAAACTTGGGGGTTCTTTTTATTGTAGTGCTTTTTGGCTCTTAAACCGTTTTCACATCATTGGCATTCTGGGATGTCTTTACAATTTAGACTGACGATTCCTCTGTTCGCACAACAGTCGTTTACGCGAAGCGTGATTTCTTTCATTTTTAGGTTTAATGCGAAACAGATCGGCACTGTATCGGCCCAATGGAACTCTACTTTCGAGGGGATTCTTCTAGTAAAACAAAAGCCCGATGCTTTGTTCAAACGCACCGGATGTAGATATACAATTATTTTTGATCACCCTCCCCCATCCTTAGCCTTCGAAGAACACTGGTGTCGCCTAAAAGGGAATCTTCTGGTCATTCTTCGCACCGACGACCGAACCTCCACTGACCTTCTTGGCGTCATTCTATTAGAGCACTGCTCTGTCTCCCTTGTTTCCGAAGCTGACGTTCAACACGCATTCAAAATCGGTATTTCTACCCTCCTCACCTTTTTATTTTCTAGAATTTAAGTCCGGTGATGCATCCATTCTCATGGCAGCGAGGTCTGCAGCCGAAGCGAAGATGTGGTGTAGGCATATATCTGCGGCGGGCATATCCGAGCTGGTTGCCCTCCAGGCCCATCTTCGTGAGGAGCTGCGCAAAAGGACCGGCACAGATCCCCTGGACCCCTTGAATAAGCCTGCTTCAAACGCGACGACTATTGCCGGTACGCGTACCCTGCTGTTCCTCTCTGTCTGAGGGATTTCCTCCCATTGTTGAGTCTAATGTGAAGGTACAATTATTCACGGTCTTCCAATGAGTACATACACGTGACGTCGTCAAGGAAATCGGGCAGACCACCGACTGAATTCACTTGGGTCCCACAAAAAACACTGCTGACACCACAATTGGGCAACCTGCCACCCGTGGGGGAGCGGAACTTCTTCTGATGTCTCCATTTTTCACTTGACGTTTCTTGCTTCCAGACAGCAGAAGAGCAAAAATTGTTAATTTTGGTCTCCAAATGTCATTTTGTAAACTTTTCTGAAGTCATTTACCCACGACATAGATCCCTTAATTAGCACATTAGCCCGTCTAAATTGCCTTTAATTCGTTTTTAGAGCCTGATGAGTTTACAACAAGCGGTCTGGAGCTGCAGTTTTGTGAGTGAATCACGTGTCTTCCATTTTCGCTTTACAAGTAGCAGCTTGCTGTAAGCCTTTAACTTTCGACTTAAATGTGGTTGCGATGAGGCCTTGACAAAAAAGGCGATCGGTAGACGTGTATCGACAAAAATGGGCAGACAATGGGCTAATTGTTTTTCAATCACACCCAGGTCAGAATGTCATAGGAATTACACTTGGATTAGTTTCTTCGAGGGGAATGAAGTTAAAAGGTTCTAGCCACTATTTCGTCCATCCATTACGACGGCAATCATCCCGTCTCCTCAATTTTTACACCCATCGTGTTTGACAATAAACTAGGCCAAAAGAGCTGTAGATGGCATGCACATGTCGGCTGACCTGACGTAAGTTCTGTCTAGACGTGTCACAACAACTGGCCTCTGCTACTGGACTGAAGGAAAGTGAGCAAGCAGAGACACAAACTGATAACTGTCTTTACGCCTACCCAGAGCTATCTTCCCCACCCTAAGAAATCCGAAGCGTCAAAAGTTCGGAATTAGAGGGCTGTTAGCAAATGAGATAACCAAGCCTCACTTCTGATTAGAGACAAGGTTTGATGTCTTCCAAATGTGGACTTACTGGAAGCCCATATAATTCTCGAGACATTTAACTGGGACTCAGGGGTGCACAGGAATTGACACACATAAAGCACACGTAGGCGTGAGCTTTGCCACATCGGCGGTGCGTTTGCGACGATCTGCGTTAACCTTGTCACGCCATTGGAACACACTGGATTTGTGAAGGAGGGGTGGGGTAAGTGCCGTGCAGGTCGTCCTCCCCACAAACTCATTTACTCGCAAATTACCGCTGCCTCTCGAGGCAGTAATGGTTCTATTCGGAAACGCCGAAGGAGCTATCGGTCTCCGTTACATAACTGAAACAGACTTCACACACACAAGTATCCCGGCGTTGGTGAGACACGCCGACTACTTCCCTCCAGATTCACATCTCAGTCAGAGCTCTCACGCCAGGTGGGCTAAACTTCCGGCCCGACTCTGGAGCCCTAGACCCTGGAAGCATACTCTTTCGGTCGGGATTATGATCATTTAGAGCAAATTGAACGTGACGCTGGCGGATATGTCATGATTTTAGAACCGGTCTTACGAATTCCTTCTGTCCTAGAGCGGCGATGGCAAATATTCACTTCAGTTCCCTTGTTTTTTTTTTCGTGTACGTCCCTTCTGACGTTCGTAGCGGTTCAATAACCTATGAGGACTATAGCCTGCTCTCCAGGATAACAGGACAAGTATGTGTTCATATGGGGGGTGATTGATTCGGGCATTGAGAGCCAAGTACAATGGTTCCTTATCATGGCCTCTATGACGCTCCCACTCTGAGCCACTCTCACTTTCGTGAAAACTCGGCCCACTGTGCGGGGCCGGGTCGTTCGTGGCACGCGTAGACGGCCTGTTTAACTCCGTCAGCCACTGCACCCGAGCCTGCGTCCGGTCGCTCTGACTCTGTCTTGTCACCGGGTCCAGGTGGGTTAGGGAGGGGAGGGTGCAGCAAATCTGCTGTCACCATGGACCAATTCACA
>CACRXP010000990.1:143473-171029 GCA_902702965.1 Spirometra erinaceieuropaei
TCGAGCTAATGTGTGCCGTCTTCAGTCGTGGTAGGTCGGGAGGCGTCATGTGACGGGAAACGAATGAAAAAACGATGATTTGCTTTTGTCTATGAGCACTTACTGTTTTCGACTTCGTGAGGCAGATTGTAGCAGCTGGATTCTTCGAGGCATCATGTTTCACTTCACAAAGCCTGGATGTCTCCTTGATTCGTAATTGAATAGGCGATGGAAATATCTATATCATTGCGTTTACCTTACATTCTTTGCCCGACAGGCTTACTTTTTGACTCCCATTCTACGTCACAAGTCGCCGTTTCTAGTCTACGCATCACTGTTTCAATTCAGGAGCCAGGCGAGTCAACTTGGAGGATCGTTGCAGAGACGGAGACCGAGGTATGCTTGTTACTTGTTAAGACGCTCATTTTGAGCGTCAGGAGACGTTCCCTGTTGTATAGAAAGTACATGTTTTTCTAGCCCACTAGGGGTAGGCCCTTTAGGGTGCATGCGAAACATTTTTCGTCCTGAAATGGATTGGTTTTCCAGAATTTAATGAGCTCAGGGACTTCATGCCAGCGTTTGTCATTGGAAAATGTAGTTGCTTCTGCCTGATACGACTGGAGTAATCCCCGATTTAGCTCTCCTCAATGACGTCCCCTAGAATGCTTTCCCACCCGCTACATCCCACCCTTTTCACTTGCAGTTGACAGCAAATAGTGGAGGCCCAGTGTTCGTATAAATATCTTGACGAAACGTGTCGAGCCTGGTTTTGAACTGATCTCCTAGTCGGTTCCACTGAGGCAGGTTTATTTGGGACGGCGCCACTGAATTACAAGGAACTCACACAAACTGCTGCAACCGCGTCCGTTAAATCACCTGTGCGATCTTCGAGCTGTTGTGATGAAGAGTATGGATTGTTTCATTTGAGACGTTGCCTGTGCATTTTTTGCAGACGACAGTATTCGAAATCGTCAAGTTTCCCCCCATATTCTGCACACACGGATGTCCGGAGCACGCGGATCTTCACGCGGGTAGGACATCGCGACGGGTACATAGGTACCTAGGTTTACGAGACATCTACGAGCAGTATGGATTCGGGCGCCGATGTCATGCTTACTCTGTCCGTTTGGCAAGAGCCTTACTCCTAGATAATTGAGACTATGTCTTTTCCAGTCGTCGACCACCAATAAGGAGGGGTTTCTCCCTGTTAGAAATGCAGCTTAAGAGTATGTACTTCGGTCTTCGCAGCGTACATGGTATGAGTGTGGGGTAAAGGGCAACTTCGGCTTTTGAGACCCACCACGGAACTCCGGCTCGCTAGCTGTGTAAGCGTCCTGTCCGGGCTCGTTTACTTGTTAATTTAAGCCCGGCCCGGTAAACAGGATGTTGGGAGGTGGATTTGATATGCACAGTCACTGCACGGAGATCTCTAAATTGTCCAGCATATCGTCTGGGCATATTCGCAAACTAGGGTTGTACTATCTACCTTCTTACGCTACAACTGCGTTCACTCTCTGTTATTGTATTTTGCCGTACAATTAAGTCTTTCGCTCCGATTTTTCTGCTGTTCTAGACCAAGGACAGCCCCACTTTCCACAAAGCCGTCAAAGTAAGCTCGGACATGTTCACAGAATCGGCAACAATTCGGTTATCTCTCATGGAGTTACAAGACTTGCGTTCAGCTGCGGTAAGCCACTTTTTCCTTCACCTCATGCAAAAAATTTCCTTACGACTCCCTGACAACTGTTTTAATATACTTTTTTGCAGGGATTAGCGCATTTATATTTTTGCGTTGGTTTAGAAGAAAAAGTTTTCTCCCTTGATTTTACTTCATAGTTTCTCTGTGCGAAACGAAGCACCAAATGTGATTGACACGCACCGATTTCTCCCATGTTACCTTAAATCTCTGTCAGGTGGTCATCCGGGCAGAGGCACTGAAATGCCTGTTTCTGGCGGATTAGCCGTCATCACCGGGCAAAGCCCTCGCTTGTGCATTTCGGGACCATGTCGTGTCGACATCTTCAGCATGATCTGCTTACGTATACGTCGACGTGGCTTTTATGTTGACACGAGGAGCGATTTTGCTCCTACAGAGTTGATATGAACGCTTCATTTAGCGGGTTGTTTGTGCTAGTTTGCTTACTACTGACACTGGCCAGTTAGTAAAGCGGAGCCGAGGTGAACCAAACGGTCGACCTCATCCAATCTCTCGTTATTCAAGGGGAGAGAGGGAACCCATACGGTCTAAGGCTGTCAAACAGTATTTTGGCTTTTTCAGTTTCTTGTTTTACACAGAATTCGATGATGACTACTTATGTGAGTGAGCTCCCCCGCAGGGCCATGTCGTTGTCATAGTTACGGTTCTAGAGGTCGTGACATACCCTCGCATCTTCGTACCCGTTTCGACAGCCGAATACATCACTGGTTAAATAAAGGACTGGTAAGAGGCAGTGTTCTTGGGCCCCAATGTACACGACATATTCCTCACTTCCATCACCAGCCTTGTTGGTGTTGGTTGATGGTATGCCTCCATCAAGTTCATGCGTTCAGATGGCGTGCCATACTCCATCAAGGTTTTCTAGATTACACTTTTGTCAGCGGAGTCCGACGTCGCTTTGTTTCTTGAGCCCCGGAGGAGCGCAAATAATTCAGAAGGATGCTAGCGAAGATTACCATGGAGACGTCGATTAGGCTGATGCTCCTGTGGCTGGGTCACCCCGTACTGCACCCCGGAAAAGAGACATGACCTGTTTTCAGTCGCCAGTTGGCTACGATCTCACTCGCTGTCGTTGACTTGTTGGCAACCAGCTGCTCTTCTGCACTCGGTTGCCCGTCTGTGGGACTGTTTTCTCTGACGGGAGACCCCGACCTTAGAACCAGAAGGAACGTGTTTGTCCGGAATATGCCTTTTAACCACGTGATTGGACTGGTTACCTCTGGCTTATTTATCGACGTATCACTTGCTGTGGTTTACCTACTCAGAAATTATCCCGGTTTGTGCACTACGCCACTTACAGCTTGGGCGAGTTGCTAAGCCCGGCGAAGGTTGTAGGCGATAGATCTAAAGTCATATAACTGATTTCTTCCCTCAATAGGGTTTTCTAAGATGCCCTTTTCTTCCCCTATTAAAGCACAAGAAGTGTGCATTTTAATGACCACCCCAATTTCACTTTACAGTCTAAGGTTGTCGCGGTGACTACTGTTTCGGCCGCCGAACTCTGCAACGCATCTACACTGCAGCTCAGAATGTGTGAACCTCCGTCCTCTGTCGTCCCTTTCGGTAGTCCTACTCTTGCTTCTTCAAAGGAGACAGGACGTGCCTTTTGCACTCTTGTCATTCAGGTGAAAAAGTTCCAACCTCAATCCGACTGCTCTCAGGTAGGTTTCACACGTGTGTGTGTTTTTGCCCCTAAAAGGGGCCACGCCGTAGATACGCTGGACAGAGGCTAGATCGGAGTCCGGCAGACTAACTCACAGCAAATGTCAACACTAGAGGCGTGACGGCAGTCCCGGTTGCAGGCTTACGTCGCGCCAATTGGAATCCATGCCGCCCCCCACTTTCTTGCCGTATGAAATCCTGGTCAATGTGCATTGTGGACCAGGGGGTATGCCGGTACGCCTAGGTGCCGGTTCTCTCCTGCCCTTGGTCTTGACTCCGTCTTGGTACCGAGCCGACGTAGGAAAGGAGGGGAGAGTGCGCTCGATACAGCGCAAGTCACCGTCCCTGCTCTCACTCTGCTGTGGAGCACACGATAGACATCGTCGGTAACGATAGTCGGACCTTCATGTGTGCATTGGACATCTAACACTATTTTTGTGGAAATTTCTAAATCCCTTCAAGCCTTGTTCCTTTAAATTACTTCCACATCAAATGATGCGCTTTTCGAGGTTTTCCTGCACTGTTTACACCAGCCGCCTCCACACAATCTCTCGTTTATTTTCCTATGCCAAACAGCTCATCCGATAGTTCATAGTAACGTATAGAGGCTCGATCACTATAAGTGTCTAACCGTAGAAGACCACGACCCCTGGCAGTGTAAAGAACGTGTCGAGGGAATTTTGTAAAAGAAGCAATTTATGAGGGCAACAGGGATTCGAGCGCTACATCATCCTTTCTGGCGTGGTGATTTATTTCACTTTCATTTTGTCCTAGGCTGATTCCCCCTTCTTAATGAGGCATGAATTGTCCAGAGAGTATTAAGGATGAATATGGTGGTGGGGCACCGCTGGCAGAGGTCAGGGACCTTGTCCGGTCGTAGCTACCGGACGTGTTAGGCTGTACATATAGCCGCACGTGCGTCTTTTTTCCCCAGTGGGGCCTGAGAGACTCAGGAATAATTTACTCCACTTACTTCTCCCCACAGTCAAGACGACTGGAGGTAGGCGTGGGTGCATTGACTGACCCTGAATATGTCCCGGTCTACGCGCGCCACACGCGTGATGGTCCCTTGTTTCACACAGAACAGGCTTTGCTTACTTTGATTTGGCGTCAATAAGAGTTGATATATTGGCCACGTTGAGATAAAGAGACCCAGTACAGCCTGCTTTCAGTCAGAGGACCGAGCTATTTCATCAGCTAGTAACCCTCCAACCGCGAATTTTAGCATCCATTGGTAGCCTGAAATCGCGCTGTACTCTTTATTATTGAAAAGGGTAGATGGTGAGACGGCCTCATTGTTTCTTTCCTCTCATCACCTACTAGCGGAAGGTCCAGCCAAGCCGAGTAGGGGCGATTTCGGGTCCGGTGGCCGACATGACAAAGAATTCTCACTCCACGCGTGTTAGTCGTCGGGGTTTACTATGGGGCTGGTCGAGTGTGTTAAAATCCGCCTTTTAAATATTCTTCGACATTTTTTTACAGCTGACATGCTCTCAGTGTGTTTTACAATTACACGTAGTCAAAGAAAAGTCAGCTCTATACGTCTCGTGTCCGAATAGTTGACTATCTGAGTCATAACTTGATTATGCGGCCTGTGGGTTATAAATCGAAAATTTTAATCGCTACCTAGGCACGTTTTATATTTTGATAGAGGGACGCTCACCGATCGTTTTTACGGAACGCACTCGTCCCGTTGCGCCTTAAAGCTCTCTCTCGAGCCCAACCAGCGGCCGCACAGCAGTGCGTGTTATAGGCAGAATGGCATTATCAGCAAAGATAAGGGAGACTGGAATGGCCATTTCTGGCTCATTAGCCGTCGTCAGCCAGCTTTACCCAACGCCGAAGTGTGGAACACCTGGGGCTCGATCCCGCGACCTGTTGGTTAGAAGTCCAAGGCCTCTCACCACTGGGCCACGGGTTCGTTGTCCTGTTAGTTACGATCAGGAATATGCAATGGTAGAGGGGTGCCCACTGATCGGGGGCTGGGTGTGGCTGGCTGACGACGGCTAATAATCCAGAAATGGCCATTCCAGTCTCCCTTGTATTTGTCGGTAATATCATCCTGCCTATATCATGCACCGCTGTGCGGCTGCTCGTTGGGCTTGACAGAGAGCCCTAAGGAGCAACGGGATGAGTGAGTTCCGCAAACACGATCGGTGAGCGCCCCTCCACCATTGCCTATTCCAGATCGCAACTGACAGGACAACGAGCCCGTGGCCCAGTGGTTAGAGGCCTTGAACTTCTAACCAACAGGTCGCGAGATCGAACCCCAGGTGTTACACACTTCGGGATTGGATCTAGCTGGGTGACGACGGCTAATAAGCCAGAAATGGCAATTCTAGTCTCCCTTGTCTTTGTCGGTAATGCGATTCTGTTTTATATTTATTTGGAGCCTATTTCGTATTGTTGCAGCATCTAGGATGATGCCCTCCTGTAACCTCAAATGTCTACCGCCATGATCATTTGCGGCACTATATGCATTCTAGCAAGCTTTCTCTCTCCTCGGATGACGTCTAGTCAGCTCGACCGTCGCAAACGGCGATTTCCACCACACCTCCCACGGCATGGTTTGCACGGGACGGTGACTTGCGTGTGGTTTAGTTTGTAGTGGTGGCAGACTTGCGCAGCATCTGCTGCACTCCTTAATGGCCCATTTTCACCCGGTGATAAGACAGTGTCAGGACGACTGGATGCGGTTTCGGGTGTAGGGGCTGACAAGCTAAACAGCTCGACATACATACACACCTTGTTTGTGCTCGATAGACCAGATTTTCATAGAAACCAGATGGCAGCTCGGACCCCATGTGGGCGGAGTGTCACGGAAGCCACACCGAGAACGAATCATTACGACTTGACTCTCTGTCCTGAGAGGAGGACCAAGTTATCCCGTCATTTGGCAACCTTTCACGACTGCCAGCGCGTCGTGACAGTATCTAAACCCATCAGCTTGTTTCTAGCGAGGAATGTGCGGTGATTGCCGTACGGACGCATCACCGTAGTCGACCTCACTCTCTCCCCCTCTCCCAGGCACCAGCACGTCGTCCGATCTGATGCCGAGTTTGGTCGTGAGTGACTGGCGCGGTGGGATCCTGCGACTAGGCCTGCCACCGCACTCTCATCTGTGACGCTTATTATGGGATGCGCGGATTCTGCGCAACCCGAGTAACACGTATTGTGCCCGAATCTGTCCCCGTGTTGGTCCAGCGCATCTCCCACATGACCCGTTGCATTGGCACAGGACGTCGGGTGCACCCCCTAGACACTGCCAGATATGCTGACCTTGGTGACTGCAGTCGTGTGCTTTTTTGACTGCGTTCTAGTGGAAGAACTCTGCGATACTTTAAAATTCAATGACAACATTTTGCGCAGATAGTTGTCGCTTGACTCCTCTGAATTACTTCTGGACTGACTTGAAATAACTTCTCTCCTTACTTGGAACCGTGTCAATTGATTTGGATTTAAACTTGCATCTTCAATAATGTGCCCTTTCCTGTTTGCACAATCACGTCCTCATCCCGGTAAATGTTTTCTAATGCAATCTTTTTCGTTTTTTTATGTAGAGCGACCCACACAGTGCACGGCTGCGCAGCGTCTGTGAGAACATACTCAGTCAAAACTACATCTTCTACCACACTCTCGGTGAAAATATGCGGGTCGTTGAGCTGATGGGCGAATCAAAACTCGGTTTTCAGTTTCCAATTGAATATGTGTAAGCCCTGTCGCGTTTGTGTTCTCCGCTTATCCACTCCCCACGTCACCGCATTTTTTGTGCTTTGTTACACCACCTACGGTTTATTCGTGGAATTGGTTGATGGTCGTTTCTACTGAGAGGAGAAGTGCCGGCTTGCGTGTGAGTTTAGTTATGGTGAGGCTAGTTTGCGTTGCATCTTACTGGCATAAAGCTCCTCGTCTATCGTGTGTCAGGCACGTGCTGGTTCCCTCTTCTATTGGCACCTGGCTTCACGCACACAAATGCACCGGCGCTATAAAAGCACACTGGCTGCTGTCGTCACCCGACGTCGTCAATCAGTCGAAACGATTCCTGGACCATGGCTGCTATGCATACGACAGTTTGTCGATGCCGCAGACAAGAAGCGGACGCAAACGCGGCCACAGAGCAATAGGCCCCGTGTTGCTAAGCATTTGGTGCGACTGCAAATCCATAAAACTGACTGCTTCGTACCTGTTTAATTGCCTATGTGACTGATTAAAGCGGCCGATTTCACAAAATTAGTAAATTATTCCCGTACGTTGCGGCCGGTCTTTAATCGAATGAGTTGGCATGCCAGCTCCTCAGGCCGAAGACCGCAGGGCTGGAGATGGGTTGTCAACCCGTCCACCCACGTTCTTAGCTGTCGCCCTCAAAGCCGTCGCCAGCCAAGGTTGGGTTCGGCTGGAACGGCATTCTGAATGGTTTTGTCCTCAGAGTGACTCAGCACGTGACTGAACTATTCCGTAAATGCACACCCTGTGTGTCAGCTATCCCTGATGATAGATTCTGTAATGAATCCTAAACGTCAGGAAAACAAAATTTCCGTCTCAGCGATCGAGTCTTAAAATTCGCCTCTCTGCCTGTATCGGCGAACCATCGCACTGGACGAGTAAAGACAGTGCTGATGACGGATCGCGCTCCTAACACGATCAGAGAGTTGGATTTGGAGGATTGGGCACAAACAACATTGACCAGGTACGGCCGGACGGCAGTCACCTTCTGAGCGCACGGTCATTGTCTCATTTGTACGGAGAAGAACTATTTCGACTTTACTGTCGCACACTGAAAGCTTAATTTTTAAAATGTTCTAACACCGATTCCAAAAGACGAAAGTCTTTCGCGTCTGGTTCTTACGTTGCCCGTTCGGTAAAAGGTCTGATCCAAGGTAACAAAAGCTGCCAGCTAGCTTTAGTATTTCACAGTCTGCTGTGACTATGTAGCTATTTCCGATCACAAAAACCCAAGACAACTATATTCGTTCTGGTGGAGGTTGTTTTCATGCCAACTTCGACCGCTTTTGCCTCTATCTGTAACAGATAGCACTTAATTTCTGCAAAGGAGGTTGATAGCACCATGATGTCACCACCGCAGTAAGGATCCCACATGCGCGCACCGCCAGATGGTCTGTTAGAGCGTGTTGCAGAACCGAGTTTATCTCGTAGTTGAGCACAGTTTGTGAGAAAGTGTAAACCTAACGGACGCCGGGCGTGACATCAAAAAGTAACCCTTCTCTTCACTCAAATGAACTCTGGTTCTTCCTCTGTTCTTGTCAACTCTACTCCTCCGATTTGTATGTCGTCCACGTGTTACTACACCTGTTTTTAGAGTTTTGTCACAATGCCTGCCACAGTTTTATAGGGGTCGCAGTCAAATAGTCTGGAATACTCACCTAGCGGACGCTGGCAACATCTTCGCGACACTTGCGAGTTCACAAATACCGCGTTTGCTTGTTTACTGATGCCTTCTTTCAGCGTCGCATATGCTGAGTTTTTCTGGGGGCTGTAATTTATTGAACTCGTAATTCCCTTCAAACCGAATTTGATGTCCTCGAAGGCCCCCGACGCGCGCAAGACTGGTGCATTTACTGCCTTCTTGCCCGCTCCTTAATCTTAACTTTTCTCTTTACGTTTGTGTGGTCGGTGCGTTTTTGGCCTCTTTTCCCCTCTGATGTTCCCCACGACGTCGCCCCCCCCTCCTCCTCCTCCTCCTCCTCCTCCTCGACGTTCTCCACGTCGTCTGTGCCCGAAACCACCTGTGGCTTCATTGCCGGCTAACTACTGCCTTTCGATTTATTTCAGAAAACACCTTATTCAACGTGAACACCTCCTTTACGACTCCCTGAGTCGGGCGGGAATGGTTCGTTTGCCCATGTTCTTTAACCTCTTTGTGCAAAACGATTTGTTCCTAAAACCATGGTGCTACTATGACAAAAATCGTCGAATTTTTAGAGGCTTGCCAATCTTCCGACGCGCCTACGAAGCTAATTTATGTTTGAGTTCACTGTTATGCCCACCAGACTATACAATCACTCTTCCTCCTTTTACCAGAATCATATTGAACTCCCTTTTTGGTTGCGTAGAGTGAAATTTTAACATTATGTCATTTTAAACCAACGCGGGTTCCCGAGTGCTGTACATAATTAAGGGGTCACCTGGAGGTAGTCAATAATTTCCTCACAGAAGGGGACGAATCCAGCGAAGTTGGCACTCATCAAGGCCTCTGCCTGAAAGTGCAAATGCGCTACACATCTGTGCAGAGGAGTAGTACCGGTAGTACTGGGGTGACCATTTCTGGCTTATTATCCGTCGTCAGTCAGCTTTGCCTGACTGCAGGTTTGGGGCTCTTAAGGTTCGGACTAGCGTTCTTTCAGTTATTAGTGCAAAGCTCTAACCACTAGACCACAGGTTCGTTGTCCCTTCGGTTGAGATCGGGTATCAAAACTGTGCTAGATGGCGCCCACCGGTCGCGTTTGGGGGACATACTCCTTCCGTTGTGTCTTGGGGCTAATAGACGGTGGTTGTGCGCTCTGGTGATCACCGCCAGTGACCGACTTCATCCCTTTGACATTACGCTCGTAGCTATTGCTGTGCAACTGGGAGCTCAGTGTTTCTGTAGGAGGAGGAGGAGATGCTATTATTGCGGAGAGAATTCGCGCGGAGTTAAGGGCGGTGGCTGGGTCTTGCTCCAGACATTGAGGATCGTTTGCCTCGGAAATTGTTGTTAACTGTACAAATAAGCAGGTCCACTGCAGGAGTAGTTATCGCAACTAGATGACTCACTAACAAGAAGTTCCATTGGAGAAATATTATGATCTGCGGAGTGATTTCTTTGAGAAGGTTCTGGCCTGCGAAATAGGTGGCCTCAACCTTTCCAGCCTGAGGAGTAGTCTCAAGTGATCATATTCTTTGATGGGGTGGGATCTACGATTACTGTTTCTTATTTATAGTCGGGTTAGCTGGAGTATAGTGAGTAATGGTTGTCAGTCACCAATTTTACAGACCCCTTGTGCGTATGATTGAGACGCAATCCGGACACCCCTTTCCATCTTCAGCCATGGTAGGCGTGTATTTGCTTCACCACTGTTCATTGCACGCCCCCTGCTCGTTTGCGCATTGCAAGTCGGAGCCCGCCCTCACGTGGCCCAGTTGTAGTTCGTTAAGTTCAGCAGCGATTTCGGGGATGGCTGGCCGCTACCGCACGTAACTTTATTTGCTCTTAATGTCTGTCGCGTCACCTATCTGAAACACAAAGCGGCTGTAGAAAGTAGTGACTATGTTTTTTACCAACCTTTTAAACAAATTTTTGTTTTGTGCAGTCCAACCCCCATTTGGAATGCCTACGGAGGGAACGTCTCCTGGGAATGAAAGGAGTGATTGAACGCTACGAACTCTGTCTTCGAGCAATGGTTGATCGCGTTGGTTGGTAGTCTAACTTTTAACATCCTTGCCTATGACTTCAGTAAGATTTGCTGTTCTCACCCAACCAGCATCCCTCGGTGAGCCGGTAGACCCACACACGACGGCATCCATCTACCCCACGAGGTGGTCGCAAGGGTGACCTGCGGGTGAATTTTTTATGGTGGGACAGACTTGTGATGCATCTACCTCACCCACACTTCAGGCACCTGCCTCGCTCCGGTGGTAGAACTAAGTAAAAACCTACGGAGATGGGCGTGGACGCAGTGATTAACAAAGTCCACATACGCGTACCACACGCGACCTGGCTCCTGCTCGACATGCTCCAAACTGCACTAGAGGACATGCTTTCCACGCGAACTCGGTTGTGCACATTTTTACACCTGACCTTTCACCCGTCATACGGACACCGCAAACTCTGATCGCATGCATACTACGAGAGCGATATATGATGTGTGCTTTGACCGCAGTGCGCCACGACTACTGACTCTGTACAAGGCCTTCCTAGGGCTTCTGACTGACTTTAAGGTTCAGAAGACGAGGTGGCGAGTAAACGTTGTTTTCGATAACTTCTCTTCAGGCCGGTGCATTTACTGCCTCCTTGCCCGCTCCCCGCATGGCTGGCAAAAGGCGAACCTAGGAGAATAGACAGCACCGTCCTTGCGCGTGCAGTGGCTTCAGGCCAACGTGTGGACCCCGCTGAAGCATTTCATGCGATTTATAAGGTCCCTTTGAACTACCCTGAGCTACCGGTCAGAGCCTGTTAGCGACAGCAGAAGCGGCCGCCATCAGGTTACGAAAACCGACCCTATACGCCCAGAAGAACCTCGCTCAGGCTCCGCGCTTACTGTGGCCAAAGGTTGACTAACCACATGCGACTTTCTGCACCCGTCCGATCCTGCCTAGCCTGTATGTTAAAACTAACTTTTATCGATTTTTCAATCACTATACCCCGTTCCCATATAACTATATCGGCCTGAGGAGAAGTTATCGAAAGCAACGTTTGCACGCCACCTCTATGGGAATTTTCACAACTCTAAAACAACCCAAAGATTCCACGGTGTTGAAGTCACCCAAGGGGTACCTACGTTGTAACACCAAGCTTACGTAGGCGAAAGTGATTTTTAGGCATCGAGGTAGGTCTTCAGGGTGTCCTTGTAAGGGCGCTTTTGTCCGCCTTGTCTACAACCGTCCATAACAATGTTGCCGTAGAATAGCCGCATGGGTAGACGCTCGTCATCCATCCTCATGACATAGTCGCTCCAACACATTTGCATCTGTCTCAGTATGGCGTGCATACTCAGCGCACTGGTTCTCTCTGGGATCTCGCAATTTTTGACTGTTTCCTGCTACTTTACATCAGTATCCTTCAGAGGAAACTGATGTGAAAATAATTGAATCTTCCCGCTTAGCTTTCATAAACTGTCTATTCCTTCGTTGCATACAGGACTGGAGACGGATGACGCGTCGGTTCCAGGCTATGTGCTGTGGCCGACTAAAAACCTGGCTGCCACTGGAGATCCGACTAGCGATTTTGTCTTTGATCGTGTCTAATAAGCAAGAAAGCGGTTTGTGTCTCTTTTGTTTTTGCAGCACAAAAACGAAGGGGAATTTCGGACAAGCTCACCCTCTGTAACGACAAGAAATTGTTGAAACTGTGTTGTCGAAAGCAGCACAGGCTGTCCAGCTTGGTTTTTTTCCTAATTGCGGCCTCACAATATTCCGAATACTTGAAAAACATTTGAAGATTGAGAAGACTAGTTTGCGTACCTACGTGAGTGTTTGATATACCATCACCAGGACAATACGATTATATAATGGGTTGCTATGGCGTAAATGATTCGTTCAAACGTGGTCGTTTATCGGGTTCCTGCATTCCCTGTAGGGTGAGTGGGTTGCGTGAGAGTGGGCAATTCAGATATGCGGCAGTAAAGATGCTTGTTTGCTATCCTTATGTATTGTGCAACTTGCTCTACTTTAACGCTGACGGGCCGTTAGGTGGGGACATCATGTGGTAGTTCACCTGCCATAATCAACGATGACCATCCTCGTCAGATTGAACTCGTGGTTTGGATGTTGGGCGTAAGGCCAGAGGCAAGCAACTGACAACGATGACGACGCAGAACCCCTGATACGACATACACTGCCTTTCACCCTGCGCGGGTTTCAAGGTCAAGGTCGTGCGCAGATCAGTGTTCACAACGCGGGCCAGGGACAGGCTAAAGCCAGGTTAACAGTCTGTTGTTATCTATTGCATCCTCTGTGCCAACTGCACAGGGCGACTGGACGGAAGCTGTGGACCAGATTGTGCGAGCAAATAAATGGTCGAGTCCAGAACAAAGCCACGCCCTCTAGTTTGTCCCCGCGTCAATCCCTGAACGCGCTGAGTGAACGAAAACATGCGATGTGGTCGAGACGGACGGATCAGACCGGGGATTTACAAGCAGACATACCGGCGCCATACTTGTCATCGTGCTCTGCTCATCTAGGCTGTTGGTCAGCCAAGCCTCATGTTTGGTTATTTTGCTGATCAAGGTCGACGCAGCCGACCGCAAAGACTCCAGTCGGGATAAGTTGGTTATTTACTAACTTTAACCGCTCGCTTTGTCGCTTTACGGCGTCTTCAAAGATGGTTTCGAGAACATGTAGGAAAGTTGAAGCTAATTAGGTCGAATGTCCCGGCTTTATGTTTCCCCAAATGGATGTCTGAATAGGCGAGTTGCAACTTTAATGCACGCCTGTCTCCAGCTGTTTCTGACTTGAAAGTACTTCAGCATATTTCCAAGGCAGATTTTTCAGAAGCATATCCACAACATCTGACTTCTAACTTCTGTAGGTCCGAACTTTAAACGCAGTACCGAACGTAAAAATGGCGAACTGGACTTTGTGCCGACCAACCTTCATGTAAATCGGATCGGGCTTCTTGATTCCGAAAATGGCCTAGGTGAGTCTGCTGTTGTGTACTTCCGCTCTTTTCATGCTCATTCCTCAAGTTCGGCTACAACAGTGAGTCTTGTTGACTTAGCTTTCGCTACGGATTTTTCCCCTTCTTGAAGGATCGTTAAGAGTGGCTGACAGCGGTATTCTATTCTTTTCCATGAGTCGGTTGGAGCATTTCATATAGCCGATGATTCAGCATTTAAAAGGGTCGAAAAACGTGAGGTAAACGGGTTATTCTGATTACAGGTAGTTCACTGATAACAGTTTGACGCCACATACAATAAACAACCGTCGGTCGAAGGACCGCACAGAACAGCTTTCTGACATTCCTCAGAAAAGAAGACGTCGCATTGTAAAAAGTCCGAGTCCTATTAAGTGTCCTCTTTTACAACTCGGCATTGTAGGAATTTTCAGTAGTGTTGAGGTTATGAAAATGCCGTTTACCGCATGCTGCAGAAGTTTCAACAGTCGGCTGATGACCGATCTTCAAAGAAGAATCGAGGCATGAGGAGGATTGATGTAAATCTGCGAAGACCAAAATGAACAACAGGGTAGCGTCAAGGTTGAGGTAAGACAAGATAGCGTAAAATAAGGAAGATGAAGACAAAGAGTGTTTAATGTCTTCTTTGACTAGCCATAGCTCGACCAACACTTGCGAAAGGAAACACAAACACGCACGCTCATGAAAATTCGACCGTCACTTTTGGCGATGTCCACCACGTGCTTCGCAGCATGGTGACTTGCGCATGAGTTAGTTTATAGTGATAGTGGATTTGCGCATCATCTACCGCACTCTTTCCTCCCTCATCCTTCTGGGCCCGGTGTCAAAACAGTCAAGAAGATCGGAGGCGGAAGGGGACGCAAGTGGTTGGCACAGCGTGCGCAGTCCAATAACATTTACCTTATTCTGATCCGGCCCCCCTTTGTTGATACAGCACAACTCCCGCGTGGCCCGTCGTAGGGGGACATTAACTCAATTGGACACTGCGCCAGAGGTTTAGGCCTCTTATTCGCTTTAGCCAGCGCCAAAATATTAAAGGAAGGAAGGGTAAATTGGCGGATGATGCGTATTGCATCCAAATTATCGGGCGCTAAAACTCCGATGTCACGGCACCGTCTGATAGGGTATTCAGTGAGAAGAGCCTGAAATCGATTTTGGCAGAACATTGCTTCGAATTTGGAGTTGTTTGCGTCCCAAGAAAGCTCTACCTCCTTCCTGGACATCTTTTGAAGGATACTTCGACGATCGTCCTAACCATCTAGAATAAAGGCAGGCCACCCGACTGCGACAGTGAGTGGTTGTTGCACTTGAAGCACTGATTTACGCATTTCTCAACCCGCCATCTCTGGATGCGTTCTGCAATTCCCCCCGCCATGCGCATCCCCTGATTGTACGCCGCCTTCTGCTGTCCACAATGGGTGTAACCATTTGGCTCCTTCGGATGTTGTAGAATATAATGGACCGCCTGTGGACTTTTCTGATTGAATGTTTAAGCAAGCAGAGGAGATTTTCAGAGGGTCTGGCGTACTGTGTGGTGTGCCTCGGATAACATAAGCAATACCTTTATACTTCCTTTCCTCATAAGGGTCGAAGAGACCGAATATTGCAGCCTCAGAGGCACTAGTTTAATTAAAATCGCGTCGGAGCTCCCCATGGGTATTCTCACTGGCTGTTCTTTTATCGTTCAGCCACGCGCTGGCAGGGGAAAAGTGGGTCGTTTTCGCCTGACTGCTTGTTCCACGTAAACAATCCGTGAGCAACCACAATGGTCTCGACAGAACACGATTGTCCGCGTCCGTTTGCAGAGCTATGCTCAGTCGTCAGAGGCTCCCCTACCGCTATATGAACAGGATCGAGACGTACGAGAACACGCCGGGGAAGGGGGGGGGGGCAACGGTATAGAGAGGGACCCCACTTAATTGTCAGTAGACTGTGGATCGTGCCATACGTGATTTATGGTAAAGGTAGTTTTATGGGTGGGGCAGAACGCCAGACAGTAAGCTGACACAATGAGAGAAAACACAGAAATCGCCTGGATTTATGCCGAAAGTCTTATCCCTCGCTGTTATACGACAACGGTAAGGAGAATAGTAATTAAACAATGAGCAAAAAAAGCAAACTTCACAAAATAAAGGATTTTGAGTTAAGATGCGAGGTCGTGGGAAGTAATCGTTGTTGGTAGTGCAATGTCTACAACAGCCTGCAAATGTATGCCAAGACAAAACCCCATATGACACGATCCACAGTCAACTGACAGTTAAGTGGGGTCATTCTCTATACCGTTGCCGGAGGGGGAGGGGTGATACGGTTGGGGGGCGGGATACCTAGCTGTCAAAGTTGACATATGTGTCTTATTAGGAGTCCCTTTTGACCGTGCAATAGATGCTGTTCTAACCACAGCACGCTATGACTGCGAGGACGCCTCGGCAGTGCAAGAAATTCTCGTCTCGCAACTTGGCTGTGCCGGTGAATTAGCCTGTTTGGAATTTCCTCTGGGAAGATTCCTGAGAATCGACTCCATGCACGCCGTACGCATTTGACGCGGTGGAGACCTTCCTGTGCGCTGCGAATATCATCTGCATACAGATTCATCATAACAAAAGTCGCCATTGACTGATTACGTGTTTGTTGTCTATTCTTGAGAGGGATTGGAATGTCACTCACAGTGGAATTTTGTGATTTTGCTGTTAATCTAATTTTAATATATTTTTAAAAACCTCTATGGGACAGATGGACTAGTGCAGATGGGGGGAGAGGGGACGATAAATCGGCCCCATACTACTTTAAGTTCCGATTGTTTTCGCTGCGACATTCAGCAGAGGACGGAGATTCGAATGGATGGTGCTACAGTTAGAACTGTTCTGGCCTATGGCTGCGAAACGTGACCTCTGTGTGCTACTGGTTCTAGTATGATGCGAGTGTCCGCAAACTGATGTCTCCGGAGAGTACGGCGGCTGCGGTCCATGGCTTATCGATTTTCCTGGCTAATAATGCAGTAAAACGGTACCGTTTCAGTTGACCTGGTCGATCTGAAGTGGACGCCGTCCTCGACACAATTTTTGTGGAACCGTTCTTCGAATTGCCTTCGTCCCTGTAAGGACCAACTGAGGAGAGAGTAAATGTCAGACCTGTAAACAACACTAGGTCCGATAATGTTATTCTGCGGGTGCAGTGCCAAACGGTGTGGGAATTGTTGGGGTCACAGCCAGCGGCTACTTGAAACAACTGTTTTTATGACTATTGACCCTGTGGTCGGCTCAATCAGTCGGGGCAATAGAACAACTTATACTTTTGTCAATCATCCGCCACCTTTGCCTCCAGTATCTAAGGAGTATTGTCCGATTGTAGAGTAAGTATGTCAACAATAATGAAGTTCTGTGGGGGCTAACTTTAAACGCTTACTTATATGTGTTTCACTGGTCAGATGGTTTTCCTGCGACAGCACTTGCTGGGCGGTCATACTCGCAGACGCCAACCTCTGTGCCGCTGTCTGCTCACACATTCCGGCCTTCATTGGCCGCGAACGCAAACTGGCGGATAATCACATGGCATTGACATACAGTGCGTGACCGATCTCATGAAATGTTGGCCAAAATTCTGGAATGCCTTTCCGACTAGAAAGGATTACTTAAGTGGGGTTGTTACACTGATTATCACGCGGCATAACTCTATAACATTTCGGACTTATCAGGATATCGGCTTTTAAATGCACTTCTTTTTGACCTCCTGCAGAAATCACACTCGATAAAAGGTGACTACTTAAGTAGCATGCATTTTTCATATTGATATTCAGTGGTCTCATAAATACAAATATATTTTATAGAACACGTGCACAAAAATATGCTTCCTTTTACTCATTTGGAAGGAAATCACATTGACTTTATATTTTATGCCCGAAGAAAGTGTGTATTTAGGTTTTAAAAAAGTTTCTAATTATGAGATTATTAAGACCGTGCGATGCCCATGCATGTAAGACTTCACTAGTCCGTTTACTAATGCTTCTCATGAAATGTACAACACAGTTCGGATCCATTGCCAAATTTCATGAACTCTTTGTGGTATCTTCTTAAAGGCATAGAGGAATATATAATTTTCCTTACGTGGAAAGCGTGCGCCTTGTAGACTGAAATTGCTAAACGCTGATGCAATGGCAGATCAGGCTGAAAATCATTCGGGGATCGGGGAACTCTTTTAAAACCAAAATATACACTTTCTTCGGGCATGAAATATGAAGACAATGTGATTTCCTACCAAATGAGCAAAAGAAAGTATATTTTTGTTTATGTTCTCTATAAAATATATTTGGATTTATAAGACCACAGAAAGTCAATAGGAAAATGCATGCTACTTAAGTAGTCACTTTTTACCGAATGCGGTTTCTGCAGGTCAACATGAAGTGCATTAAAAAGCCAACATCCTGGCGAGTCCGAGATGTTATAGGGTTATGCCGCATGATAATCAGTATAATAACCCCACTTAAGTAATCCTTCCTAGTCGGAAACGCATTCCAGAATTTTGGCCAACATTTCATGAGATCGGTCACGTACTGTATGCAGCCCTTGAACTAGACACTAGTTGGGTTTAGATAAAATCGCCTCCTGGCTGGGAAATTACGTGCCTTTGGTAGGTCTAATGTCAGACATGACGCCCAGTTCTTATAGGTGACGTCGTATTATTGCCTCTGTTATTGACACTTTCCTTTCTGCCTTGTCTCCATCCCAGAGCTGTTACAGAAAACGCATGCTTCCGATAAGGACATCACAATTCCCTCCCGCCTCCTTCCTTTACTGTTGCAGTCTCCTTCCACGACATAACGTCGGTGGGTGCCTTTTCCACCGCCTCCTCGCGGTACAAGTGTCGAGGCCTTTTCCAGACCGCCTTTTCCAATGCCAGCGGCGACGTAGGTCAACCCTTCCCACCGAGTCGACTGAATCTGGAGGACTTTGCTGACCGTCTGCCCTCTACAGCCGCCGTGCTGCAACTGGAGTCACATCCTGTAGGCGTCGCCATCAAGCGTCTCGCAGACGGCGCAGCCCTGGTCGTGCAACTGCATTCGGACCTCGGAGAACTGAAGACACGCCTGCAGGCAGTGGGTCAAGCCGTCCTCTTGACCGAGCGTCTCGACAGCGATGTGAGTCCCTTTTTGAGGATCTGCTTGAAGTTTGTCTTGCTCCGTTCCTATATCCATTCCCTATCCAGAGTTTCGGTTGGATGCCACTTCTGCAAACCTTATTAGACTGACTTTGGTCGAGAAGCTTTACTCCGAAAACCGAATGCTTTTCTCTCCCAGATAGTGTTATTTTGAACCTCGACACATCTGACCAGTCTTGTTTTTTGTTCGGAAGATAAACCCCTTAGGATGCAAAGACGCCAAGACCGTGAGGATCAGCACTGTTGAGGAATGTCAATATATCCTGTAAGAAGTCCGACACACAGTCAGTCAGTTACTTAGTTAATTCCCAAGATCGCCCTGTCGGTCGCAATCTACTCATCCACTGGCAGCCAGTCGCATCCAGCCTTCTTCGCCGCCACAGAACGCGGAAAAACGATAAAATATAGTGGTTGGGCAACCAAGTGAGTTGGCAACGTCGAAAAATGTAATTGTTCCGTTGGTCACTGAAGAATAGTCGCGCATAGCTGCTAGCTTTGATTTTCCATGCAGACGAATGGACTTTCGGGGCGATCCGTAGGGTTGTTTTGAATAATTTTTGTGTGCAAGGACTTTGATTGATTTCCATACAAGAAATATAGGCCTTTTAAGTTTTCAAGTTCTTACTGCCTGACGCTGGGCTGTGACAGACTGCCGACTACAAATAAACATGGAATGACCCTTATAATTTTTTACCTTTCCTGCTACTATTTATCCATTTGCTTACCCATGCTTTGACGGGTGGTATTCAAGCTTCTTAAAACAGCATAGACGGATGCCTAAGGTAGCTTCGAAAGTGTCTGAAAATGACTTCCACGACTTTATGCGTACTGGGTATTGCGTTTAGTGTAACTTGCGTTGTCTAATGCTGGCTGGAAGTGTTGTTGCTGTTGCGCGATGGGCTGCCTTCTCAAATGTCTGGTCCTGACACTGACCCCAAAAAGTCGGCCAGGACTGTTGATGCGGTGGTGACGGGTTGCTGTTGATACTTCATCGGGCCCTCCATCCTCCTCAACTCCCCTCTCTTGAAGTCCGCTGTCGTCACTCAGTGCAGTTCCCGCCTCATCTCTGGTCGTCACTGTCTCGGCAGCCTTCCTTGTATGCCGCGTCCCTCTTCGTCCCAGTTCCTTTTTGGGCTAATCTACTTTTGCTACACCCTTATGCAGCCAAGATGGCCGCAAAGTTGTTCCTGTTGCTTTCATCACGTACACCCTCTCCTCTGAGGTGAACCGCCTGGGACTTACTTTTAATCTTGATGGCTAGACGATGGCTTTATCTAAACCAGTCGGTTTCGGTCTGACTCCTGTCAGAGGAGCGGTTACCTCGCCGTTAAGGGTTTCTTCTCTCAGCCTCTCCAGCCCTCAAAGCAGCAAGCCGGAGTGCGTGGACTATAGATTTTTAGTCGGCTAAAACCCCGGTTGTTTTTATAACAGTTAGAGACCTGTTATGCTTTGGAATGCTATGGTAGAGCTATGGTTGTTCCGCAATTTGACGCTCAACATCAACGTCGGCCGCTCTGGCACTGCTCGCTACAGCTGAATCTTTCTGAGACGCTGCCACCGCTACCAGCACGACTATGCTGCTTTTCAGAAAGAGGGATAAAAAGCAGCAGCGAGTGTTTTCCTGACAACTTTTCAGTATGTTCTGTTATTCAGGATATAAGACAGTTGCAGGGTAGCTAGGCAAACGAACTGCACAGCATCCAAAACTTCTAGTTTCCGTCTGGAGCTGATCCGCAAATGTGCCCTATTGATGACGAAATTGCACGACTGCAGTGATATTCTCCTTTTAGTGGCTTTCTAGATGGGAAAGCAGACGTCTCTCTTATTTTCCTTTCGTTGCTTTGGGCGGAAAATCGTCGCTGCAGATTGCGGATAAATGACATAAAAATCCCGGAATTCGAGTAAGATCCGCCGGAGTTGTAGAGACGAAAAGACCCACTTTCGAGTCCCGCGACTGCGGCAGATTATCCGTACACCATCGGTGTCTTTGTTACCATCTGCAGATCTTTTGGCACCAGTCTGTATCATCCGATCAGGAGCATGTCCTTTCTTGCGTTATTTACAGATATCTACGCTCAATGCACTTCTCTCCTCTTACTCTGACGTCTTTGCCTCTGAGCTGGCTGCTGTGCATGAGAACCACGAGGAGCTTCTTCATAGGATCGTCCTTTTGGCGACTTTTGAGAAGATGCAGACCGTTTCGTTAAAGTAAATTTCTCTTTCATCTCCTACCCTTTGAGCAATGCTCTTTTTTGGAGTTATCTACCCATGGTGCTCTTTTAGTGATGGGCACGACTTCAAGGATCGGCTTGAAAAGCTTATCATTCGGGTCGTTTTTCCGGAGATCGTCACTTCGGTTTCCTTATACGATTCCTATTCGCTGCAAACGCGTCAGTGGATCCATCATTTGCAGCC
This sequence comes from Spirometra erinaceieuropaei, assembly GCA_902702965.1. Lineage (NCBI taxonomy): Eukaryota > Metazoa > Platyhelminthes > Cestoda > Diphyllobothriidea > Diphyllobothriidae > Spirometra > Spirometra erinaceieuropaei. The sequence continues at coordinate 164,746 of CACRXP010000990.1, forward strand.
TAATTTGACGCCCACACCTCTCACAAAGCACCTTTATCCCCAAGCTTAATTACTTGCAGGGGGTCTGACTTGAACAGTCTTAATCAGTCCTCACGACCAAATCAAAACTCAGGCTCGCTCGCAGTCCTGCAGTTAATGGGATGAAAGTGATATTCCCAGCCTTTTGGGCATTATTTGATGCCTGTTTCACCTCTACTTATTATCTGAATTGTCTTCCACGACACTCCTAACCGTCGCCGACGAGTCGCGTACCCCGTGACTGGACCAACACAAAGTTATGAAGTTTCAATAAGAGGACCGAACACGACGTCTCCTTGCATTTATAAATACGTGACCACTTGTAAACCGACCTCACCATATCTGAATTTGAGCCACCACCTTTAGCCTAGCGGTAACTGTCCCTCGTTACTCGTTCTCCGGTCGGCGGTGAGGTTGTGTTTGCAGCGTTGTCGCAAGCTCGTCGTCAAATGTAGTTGGGCGTGACGCAGTATCTGCATTGGTTCACGGTGCGAAGGGGAGGAGGTGATGAGACCGAGCCTGTACAAGGCCTCCTAATCTTAGTAAATCTGGGATGCCTTTGGGTTTTAGGGTACGACAAGGCTCTGACTGCAGGTAGAGTAGATGTGTTATCTCACAAAATGTTACTCGAAATTCTGCAATGCCTCTGCGATTAGGAAAGTCTGCCCAAGTGGGGTAGTACGACTAACTATCGCGCAACATAATCATAAGGTATTTTGGTCATGTCAGAATGCCGGCTTTTTAACGAGTTTTTTTCGGCTGTCGACAAGTAGTGTGGATTTTTTCCATTGAGTTTCGATGCCCTTAGGCATTCAAATATATTTTATAGAAAACGTGCCAAAGAATACTATTTCTTGTGCTCAATTGGTAGCAAATGACGTCTTCTTCAAGCTTGATACTTGAAGGAAGGGTGTTTTCCGCTATTAAAGAGTCTCCACTTTTGAGATTTTTTTTACCGCTGCGAAGTGTCTATCCGTAAAGCGTCCTATCCGTCCGTTTATTAACGTTGCTCGTAAAGTATACGACACTGTCCAAATCCACTGCAAAACTTTACGAACCCTATATGACGCCGTCCTAATAGCACATATAAATAGGTAATTTTCCTTACAGGGAGGATATACAGCTTGTAGTTTGAAAACCCTGAATATAAGTGCAACGCCAGGTCGGGTTCAAAATTATTCGAGAATTGAGGTTTGTAAAGCAAAAAAACTCTTCCTTCGAGTCCAAGATTCAGAGAAGACGTAATTTGCTAACAAATGAGTAAAGGAACGAATATTTTTTATGCATGTGTTCTACAAAATGTATTTGAATGTATAAGGGTATCAAAAATCGACGGAAAATTTCATACTACTTAAGTAGTCATTTTTGTAGGGCAGTTATTGCAAGCAGCCGGAAAGAAACTCATTCGAAAGCCGACATCCTGACGTGACCGAAATATCTCCTGATTATCCTGCGCCACAGTTAATCTTGCAACCCTACTTAAGTAATCTTTTCTAATCGAAGACACTTCAGAATTTCGGGTATAACTCAGTCCTTCGGGTTGCTGGTCAGACTGAAATAGGCTCTTCGCAATATGGTTTTATGACCCCCCACCAATGTAGGATCACAGCGAGTAAAGTCTGATTCTGTGGTACAGAAGAGACCAGCCTAGCTGTGGCGCACATATATGGATGTTTAGGCCACGCCAACTGCTATACAGCATCCAGTCTTCGGTGATTTCGGTTCCGTCTTATCAGTAAAACCTGATATGTGTTCAATGAGGTGGGTGCTGCGCAAGCCTTTTACTTTAGTCCAAACCGCGCTCGTCACCACTGCCTATTCAGGCATTGACTGTTCATCTCAATTTTGGTGAGCGAGTGAAAATTGGAGAGTCTGAATGCACACCCCAGCTTTTTGAGTTCTTTGGCTAAAAATTGAACCACACTTTCGGACCGTAACTTCACATACCTGTTAAACGAAACCGATTACTCCCGATTTCCTCTGTTGTGCACTCTGTCAAAAATCGCACTCTACCACTAACCGTCGTCAGCGCCAACGGGGTGGTAGCCTTGTTTCTATAAGTTTTACGTTTTCCCCTGACATACTGATATACTGGAACCTTTTTCAATTTATACTCCATTCTTTCCAACTTCTTGCTTTTGTATACCCCTCATTTGTCTCTGTGTTTGTCCCCAAATTAAAGCACCCCAGCCAGTCCTTTCGGCTCGGCTGCCCAGAAACCCGTTGACTTTTGTGATCTCGAGGGTCTGGAAAGGCCCCTCCTGCTTCAGCAGATCAGCGACTCAGCGGCACGTCTTGACGCCAGCCTCAATCGAGCCTGGGAGCGTGCGGAAGAGAGCCTGTGGACGACGGTGCTTAAAGGTATCATCAACTCGGCGGCGTGCAATGGCAGCACTGACGGCTGCAGTTCGGTGGCGGCTGCTGCCGCCTCTGTCTCCTCCGAGACAACAACTGCAGTACCGACATCGACACCCTCGTCAGCCGACCTGGCCGCTGCCTCGAATCTCTGGGACAACGTGAACTACCGGCACCATGCCGTTGTGTGTCAGGTACTGCGGTCTTCGTGCGTGAACGCTCTGTGTACGGTGGCTGGCATAGTGGGGCGGGGGGGGGGTGGTTTGGGTTTTTCTTGGCGCCCTTATTGCAGCAATAAAGTAGATATGAGGGTATAGCTTGCCGCCAGAGGAATGACTTGTATACAACTCTGCATGCGAGAATACCCTAAAACCACCGAAGGAGACTTGAATTCACAGTAATTTCCATGAGAAACTTCGTTAACTTGACGTTGGCTGTCCCTTGCGGCTTATCTGCACAGTTGTCGCTTCGGTAGAGCAACCGTACAAACGTCTGGAGTTAGCAGCATACATGCACTTCGGCGAGGCCAATGCATTCCCTACCAATGGCAGGTGATTCGGAGCTATCCTCCATGCGCAAACCTCATATCACCGACGATAGGAGGCACACTTGCACCACTAGATGACTTGGAGTTGGTGTTGGAGGAGCACGAACCTGGTAGTTGTTAATGACGACAGTAAAATCAGTCGCCTCATCCACTATAAGGACTAGAGTTCAGCTTAATGGCGCCCGATGTAACCTGCTCCTACGAGGCCGTCTAATTTCGTCACTGTTATTCGATTACTTGTTAGGCTGGTCTCGTTCACTCGTTGTAGGTCGTGGTGCGTGCATTACTGCTTGGTGACCCTTGGATGCTGCAAAGGCCCTTTATAGAAACGCACCATATTGTGTCTCTAATGATTGCGGAAACAATCAAAGTGGGTTTAAAATCAATTCATCCAAGACGACGATTGTCCCCGCTATCGTGCCCCGTGAGGTTCTTGTTTTAACGAACAGTTTCTACCACCTTGGTTCAGGTTTCCAGGACAAAGACAAACTCGATCAGCGGCCCGGCCTGTTGCACGCAACTTTTTTAGATTAATTTATACGAAAATTTGTTTCCGACCAGCCACTATGTACGGTGTCCGGCTTCATTCTGAACGTTTACGCGGGTTCTGGTTATGGTTTTTGCTCTGATATTATATCCATAGACTAAAAATACACCTCGAATTGTTGTTGGGTTGTAACTGACCCACCGCGCCCACCTTATTCACCGACTGAGTCCAGCGGGGCATGTAATGCGCCTGCCTGAAGGTAAAGTGTTCTGCAAAGTAATTTCGTCCTGACACCACCCTTCTTAGTGACTGCCGAAATGGGCGGATTCAGTGAAATTTGTCGCCCAGTGCATCTCTGATCTAGCTGTTTTTGGTTTTCTTGTCTGGCCTGGCAAACAGTTGACAGTAGATCGGCCATGTGTTGTAAACCTACTACAATGGGAACTGATAATTCCAGGCGGGGCTGAATTGTTGTTTTCTCTCGTCTTGCTCAATTACTATGAAAATAGTAACCTGTGCGAGAGTGGGTTATCCGCATAGATGAAACCTTGGAGTCGTAGAGCACGCCGAAGCCCTCTCTACTGTACATGAAGTCAACGGTTCTGTAGTGTTGGTCAGTAAGTTCCCTGCCGTGCCTCTTAGGAACGAGATTGTCGCAGAGGTGTAGTCGGCCGGATCTTATTTCGTAGCCGCACCTGCCGTAGACAAGCCACAGCGGCTTGTCATACAGGACCAGTGGTAATAGGGAGTTTAAAACTAACCCCCAACACTAACCTCTAACAGGTGCGACTACGAAATAAGATCTTGCCGTGTAGCCATTAAGGCTACCAAGAGTGTTGCTTTACCATCCGTAACCAGTACCAAACATTTTCCCCGGTCGCGTTTGGATGCAGCGGACTGTGTTCATTACTGGGACAGTGTTGGTTGCCTTCCTTCCGTCAGCCCATCTTCTATGCTTCCAACCCACTGAAGGTCCAGACACCAATTTTTCGGATTTCCTATTGTTGCAAGAGATTCAAGTCCTTGCAGTGCCCCGGCACTTCCAACGCGGATTCCTGTAGTTACTTTAGGTTTTCACTGTTGGGGCTACACTCACATCGAAGGCATAACAGGTGGGGATAGACTAAAGCCATCGGACATGACCTTTCAGACTCTGTTCAATGTGTGTTTTTGTGCATTTTGGTTGAATTCTACCAACCGCAGCGGAAAAACGACACAGTGGTAACTTCCACAGACCAACGGTAAATGACGTGATTACTCCGCATAACAGATTACGTCAACACACGCACAAAACACGGGTTCTGGTCCGAATCTGAAGGATCTTGTGCCGAAACATCTTCCCCAGGCCCCTTCGTTAATTCCAGATAAAACTATAGGCTGTTTTTTTTTCTCCTAAGAGCGATCATCGAGTCATTTTAGGAACTGGGATTCCCCGATCTTTTGCAGCCAGTATGATTCCTACTTTTACCCATGTTAGTAGCGCATGTTTATAGAATATCACCCCGACAAGCGGCCCTATTTTGCCACTGCACTCTAGGCGCTAGCGGCGAGTCTTACTGGACTGGCGGTGGCCGTGACACGCTGGTTGACGGTTCAATGGCAACAGATGATTGAGTGTGGCGTGCCACTCTACTTTGAGGGCCTTCTCAGCTGTTATGGCCAGGAGGCGGAGATGCTGGAGAATTGGGCCTGGGCCATCCAATTTCTCGTCTACTGGAGCGTTATTGTGCGGCCGGATGGGCGAACGGTTGACAACACTGCCGACAACGAAAAAGCCGCTGTGGAAACTGACACCACATCCGCGATGCCCGTTACTGCATCACCCCTCGTTCGCATCACCGGCTACAAACAGTGCGTGGTGAGTTGGGACTACTTGATTGCTCAGCCGTTGGTGTCGTGTATTTCTTGCTTATAGGTTTTCCAGCTCCTCAGGCAGCCCCAGTTGTATGGTGTATCAATTAGCCTGATATCGCAAGCAGTCAGTACCAGTCCTATACCGAAAACGTCTCCGCACATGCAGTTTATTATAATTCATCTGCAGAATTTTTGGAACGTCAAGTGAATGTGATTCTTCATAGACAAGATTATGGAAAGGATGTTCGTTTCACTTTGCCATGGAGCTCCAAGTTAAGCACCTGTAGAGCGACAGCCAGCCAGCAAAGTAGGAGTATTAGTAAACGAGCGAGACTAGAGCTATCATCCCCTAGCCCCAGACCGAGCAGACCTGAGATCTGAACCCGGTCTCAAGAACGCAGTGTGCGACGCTAACTGGTCTCATGCTTGCGGGTTTTGACGGGTCCTTCTTGACGGTAGTTTAGACGAGATCCACAGCGGCTTTCAATGGTGAAAAAAGCTTATTTTATACGCGGCCTTCCTGGGTCAGAATTCTACTGAATCCCTTTCTGCTTTCATCAGTTGACCATTCCGCAGTCGGCTTGGAAACAAGTGCCCCCTGAGTACCAGACGCGCGGTTCCGTTGTCCTCTACCTCCGTCCCTACGCCTTCAACGTCGGTATTAACGAGCAGCAAACGATTGCCGAGAGGTGAGTCCCCTGTAAAGTTTTTTTTTTAATGAAAAGGGCCAGAAATCCCTGTTTTCGCTCATTTTCCCCTATGACTCCTCCATAAAAGTAACGGGTATCTTGACAACAGTCCTATGTCAGCTGATTACAAAGAATGGGTTCTAAACTGCCCACTGAAGATGTCGACTCTTGCTTTTTAGAAGGCGACCTGGCAGGCATGCGTTTGTCTTCGGTAATTTACCATTAGGTCTAAACATTTTTATTGTTACTGGACCAATTACGACATGCAAGTCGGGGAACAGAAGAGGATAATCTCATGCAGTCACTTTCATCGGGTCGGAGTAGGGACGTGCAT
>CACRXP010000990.1:187723-202812 GCA_902702965.1 Spirometra erinaceieuropaei
CTATCACACGCGAAAAGCATACAGAGAGTGAAAAACCTTCGGTTGTAAGCAGGTAGGTCCCAGGTGCATCTTCGTGTGCCTGCACGGCTGTTTATTTCCATCTGCTTGCCAAGCGGACAAATACTTGGGATATTTTTTGCCTTCCCCCTCCCGCGTCTCTGTCAGCCCCGCCGGAACCAACAAGTGACACTCAGTGCTGCGGAACCTATATGTTACGCGGTATGGCGGCAGCAGTTGCAACGTCCAGTGGACGCAAACGCACAGCTGAAAGGTGTCGCATACTCTGCGTGCACACACACTCTCTTGCTTGGATGGATAAAGGGAGGAGTGGTGGTGGGGGGGGGGGTGACACAGGGCAATCAGAGAGTGCAGCTTTCGGTATAAACAAACCACCTCGGGCCGGTATATTTGGTGTACTGTGGTTCTCGTTCTGCAACGTGATCACTGTCTACCTCGTCCTTTGCTAGAAGGTTCTGTGGAGGAGGGGGGGGGGCGGACTAGCGATAAGTACGCCGGACAGAAGACCCTTGTTACTCCGCGTTCAGGCTCTCTCCTTCGTGCTATATCTTGCTGGCTAAATGCCACTTCACAGACGGGTCTTTGCACGCTCTCGTCCTCGGTCGTGTGGTATTTCGGAAGTCATAAGATGGCCCCCCACCTCCGTCGCAGTTGCCGCCGCCATCGCAACCACCGCACCTCTCGCATGGAAGGTTGACCGTTCGGTTGGCATGCGGCTGTCGGATCTCATACACGCGCTCACCCTACTCCGATTCGCATACCACCCATCACAAGTCCTGCACCGACGGTGATACTCGACCACCTAGTTTGTTTCGCGTCCACCAAGCGGCCATAATCACCTTTCGCAGAGGCCTTTGAAAAAAATGTTTTTAGGAGATGAGAAAAAACGCAAACTGTGATATATTGTCGGACTGTAAATAATTTGCAAATTACAGGTCTTGGTAGAGCTCTCAGTCGGGTCACTTTTTTCAAAGGCACTTGTCCAAAGGATGTAGATTAGAAATGGTAGGATGACATCCACCTCTCCCTCAGAGTGGAAATTCCAGTGTTAAAAAATCAGAGAAGCGCCTGTGATGGAAACTTTATTTTTCCAGCTGACTTTTTGGTTTCAAGATTAAGAAAGTCGCTCGAGGGAAGTGCAGCCGTACGATGGAGAATTGGTTTCTAATTACCCCCAACAATCGCACGCAACAAAGTCCATCCCAGTTCATCGAGGTTTATATAGTTGTAACTTACGTGCGAAATTGTTTGTACTGAGACAGGCTTTCACTGCATCAACCTCGCTCTTCCCTGACATGCTCTTGGCATTCCAATAACAAGAAAAAGTGAAGATTATCGAGAAGGGCGTGAATGTATGGACTAAGAAAGCTGGAAAGCCTGGTTACGCGTGTTACCCTCGACGTGCCTCTTAACTTTGCACCTAAGAGGCTTCATTTAAAAGGTCATGGAGCACATAAAAGTAAGAGTGCTAGATATGTCTTGTTTGAAAGGGTCCTTAGTGGGACCGAGTTATCTCATTACTTGTCAACTTTTAAACACACGAATTCCAGCACGTCAAAATAGTTCGAAGGCATATCCGATTGCTTGAAGTAAGGAATTAAATGCTAGATCTGAGGTGGATTAACCCTACATCCTCATCCCCTCCCATTTACTACTGACTTGATCGAGTCAAGCCGGCTTGAGATGGAACGGGGCGCTGGGTCGGACTGCGTCATCAGGTCAGCTGGTAGTCTTCGAAGCCAAAACATTAAGGACATCGTTGTAGAGCAAAACGCGTTGATTGGCAGGGAGGAAGTAGTCTTCCTTACTAGTCTCTCACCCTCCCACACAGAGGACATCCGAGATGATTGAACTACAATAGAGGGCGCTCACCGATTGTGCTAGGGGACTCACTCGTCCCGTTGGGCTTTGGTGTTTTTATCTAGAGCTCCGCAAACATTCGCACAGCGACTACTAATATATGCGGGATGAGGTGACTGTCAAAGACAAAGGAGATTGGAATGGTCATCTCTGGCTTATTAGCAGTCATCAGATAGCCACACCCAATGTCAGGTTTGCAATCCCTGTGGTCCAAACCCACGTCCTTTCGACTAGAACTGAAATGCTCCAAACACAGAGTCACGGACTAATTGTCCTTATAGGCTGTGAGCCTGGGGTCGGATACGACTAGCCGATGATAGCCGAGAAACCAGAAATGACCATTCCGGTCTCTTGGTTTTCGTCAGCCGCCTCATTCCGCGTACTACCGAACTGTCGATTCCATGTTTAGGGGCTCGAAAAAAGCTTAACGTTGTTCTACAAATGTGTCATGGACCAATGTGGCCCCTGTTCCGGACCATCACAAAAGAGGTGCAGCCCATTCCGGTGCACACCATCGTTCAGTGGTACGCTTTCTTCCGCCTATTATCACGAAAGGCCTGCGTCTCCAACAAAGAACGTGAATTCTTAGGTTGGCGAACTCCTCGTTCAGGTATTGATGGAGCCCTCGTTGTTCAAGCAATAGGACTGGTTTCATGCCCACAAAGACAATAACGTCAGTCTTTGGTTCTGTAGGCATGAAATACGCTAGTCTTACAGCAATGCAATAATAATATGTGCAGAAGAGTAGGGTTAGTGAGGTAAGTAGTAACTGAAAACTTGCGGTTTGTGTTGCGTTTACACACCTATTCTCGCACTTTAATTCCATAGGGATTAATATTTCGCTGTTTGGCATTCACCAAAACAATCTCCAATTACCGAGAACGAAAATAAGTACCTAAAACATGCCCTTGGCATAAATGTGACAAGGAAGGCAGCTCATCCAACTAGAGGCCATATAATACGAGTGCTACTCAGGATCCGTTAGCCTTTGGTAATGGAGTTGAAATTGTTGTTTTAAATGCCGGACACACACTAAGCCCATTGCTGGATGCGTGTCAGCTTGAGCGTCTGAATAAAACCAAGCTTGACAAATTAAGTACTGTCAAATAATCCCTGAAAGACCGAGTGTCGTAAGTTTCCATTGGATCCAAAATTGGAAGCTTGCAATCAACCAGGTAGTCGTCTATTCCACACAATATTACCAAAGAATGGAAACGGTTTTATCGGGGATTCAAAGCAAATGCAGTGGGTAGCCGGTCCTGTGTAACAACTTAAACTTCGCAAACTGATAAAAGTGCATCTTAAAGAGATATCCCAACTTCTTATGTTTACGTGCGGAACATGAAGTTGCCAACTAAATAACAGTAAATTCTGCGAAAAAGCAGATACCTAGCAAGTCAAATTTCCTGTTTGCTGAGGAGGAAGACGAAAGACCAACGTTTTCAGGCATAAATTCGAAGAAAATAATCGGTAGCGGACAGGAGTTCAAGTTTATGAGACTTCGCTAGATTTTCCTAACTTTTCCATCTTTTCAGGAACTCCTGTGAAAGTATATTACAGTCAGGACAAAATTTTGATGTCATTTGGCTTTTTATGCAAAAAATGACCGTAGCAAAAAGTTGCACATATTATACCAGTGCTGATTAATCAGAAAGTACCCTTTACTTTGGTTTTCATGTATCACGAAAGATTAGTCGTTCTGAATGAAAATTGTTTGAGTACCTGTCGGCAAATTCACATGATGAACTGTATAAGGAGAGACATAAACTATGAAAGTATCTTCTGGTTGACTGTACTCAGTAAAGATCTAAGGAAAGTGTGGCTTACTTTAATCATGGGATGAAACCAGTATGCCAGTTTAGAAAATGTGCAAATTAATAAATAAAACATGCTCATGGTTTGAGCATCTAAGCGGATGTTCTTTAGCCGTTGTTTGAGGCCTAGTTCAAGCGTGGTGCTTCACGTAAAGTGAAAGAAACGGCTGAAATAAAGAAAAACAAGAGCAACTGCTTCGTCATGAAGCTCAAAAATTTAGAGATGACGTACATATATACCTTTGTCCGGGTTCGTCTATTAACAAGGGTACGCAATAAAATTCAAAGAAAAATGAAATGTTAACCTGTATTCAAGCTGAATAGAACAGAAGAAAAATATGTTATCTACCAGGCCTTCTTTCGACCGCGGTGCTATATGTAGTTTCCCGCAAGCAACTTACTGGGCTAAACTTGATTAAGCCTAGTTGATGAGTGAATCTCATAATTGTTGAGCAGCTTCTTCCTACTCAAGCCTAATCTGAGCCGAATCACCTTGGATACATGCCCAAATTGTAAAACTTCATCGGAGAAAGCCGACTCATCTGTCTCTTGGACAAAACAAATATCGCGGGCATGCTATCGGACTCTCTTCGAAAGGCAAATTTGTGTAAAAAAACACGATGCAGATGCCGGTGCTCAGAGGTTTTCCCTGCATGGCGTATTCAAACTCTAAGTAAGTGCATACACTTGCAATGTTTCAGCTGCCTAGGTGAACAGTAAATTAAGTCTAAAATGACAGTTACTGATGTGCCGACATAAATTATTTTTAGTGAATAAGTGAAAATATCAAAGATGTCGCTCAGTACACAATACATAAGCCAGATGGGCAAAGACGGGAGACCAGGTCACGTGAACTTAGGACCCGCTCTGCGACCAGGCCAAATAATTTGCATTGTTGCTGGCAATCTGCAGACAAACATCATCTTTGGGTTTTATGTCACCTCCGTAATCAGATGAATCAGAAGAAAGGTGGCGTGGTGTGAGAGTCCGATCATCAACTGATCAACAACCAAGTCGAGATCCTCCGTCTGACTGAAAAATTCTTCAAAAATTCTTCTCTGAAACCAGCTCCCTTGCCGACTGGTAGTCTTCTCATCAAACGGCTCAACAGCGTATGTACGTGATCGTAACTAGGTACAGTAAGTGACTTATCTCATGAAATTTTAGTGGAAATTCTGAAATGCATCTTCGACTATGAAAGAGTAGTGACAGTGGTGGTCGTGCGGCATAAACCCAAAGCATGTCAATCCCACCAGAATGTCGCCTTTTAATGCGCTTCTTTCCCCCCACCTGCAAAACCGCACTGACTACTCTGTTAACCTTAACTTTTTCAGTTGAGTTTCAATGCACTTATAAGTTCAAACATATCGTATAGGAAACGTGGGGATCATACCCGCTCATGTACTCGTTTTAGTACAAAATCATGTCGTCAAATTTTACACTCGGAGAAAAGGTTTCTTTCAGCTTTAATTATTCCCTCAATAATGACATTTCTAAGACTATGAAATGCCCATTCGAACATTTTTTATGAAGTATGTCACATAGTCCACGCCCACTTGGAAGCCTAATGACACTTAAAAAGTAAGTTATTGATGCTCTGGAAGCATAGATTATTTACCTTCATGGAAATTATATGGATTATAGCTCGGACACATTAAATACAAGTGTAAAAGGATGCTAGTTCAACATTATTTGGGTATTTAAAATAAAGTCAAGCCTTCTTTTCGGGTACATAATTTGAAAAAAAACGTGATTTTCCATCGAACGAGTGCAAGAAAGGACAGCTTTTAGCAGGTTCTTTATAATAAACGTTTGGATTCGTAAACTATCGAAAATCCAATTGAAAATTCCTACTACTTAACCAGTCACTTTTTGACGTACAGTTTTTGCAAATGTTCAGACGGAAACGCATTCAGAAGCCAGAATTTTGATATGACGGAAATGTCGTTGACTTATGCTACACGATAGCCAACATGACAACCGCTTTTAAGTAATCCTTTCTGATCAAAAGAACATTCTAGAATTTCTGAGAGCTCTTCCTGATATTGGGTACGTATTATAGTATGGAAGAGATAGAATAGGCCGTAAAGGTTTGATTTTAACGCGCTGCAGACGGCGGTCCGTGTTGTGAAAACTTCGTGAGCAAAAAAGCTTGTTTAATTGGTGACAAACTACAGTTGAAAATAATATCAACTTGTCCATTTTGTTGGATACTGCAATACAATTGCCTGCACTTGTTTACTGACTTTCGAGAAATGACGCGTCTATAGCCTACGCTCGCGTGACCCGCTTAAATGCCGATACTGGAAGACTCAGTTCTTAATGTAGTCAAAAATGATGCCGTGCTTTATCAATAAAGTTTACTATTTTCTTATGCTTCCATGACGATTTACGCCGTTTTTGACAAAGTATTGCGATAGGCGAATGCTGTCGTGGCAGCAGATTTCTCACAATTCTCATAATTGAAGACTTCGTCACCTCCAAATATACAGTCCTTCCAAGTAAAAAATGCGAAAAAGGACCAGTTCCCTATGAAAATGTAGAAAATGCAGCAATGCGACCGAAAGTTCGCGTCGACATCCAAAATAAGTAGAGACTGCACACTACTGAAATATTGAGTATTTGGGAAGTGAGATTACCTGCACATGATCCAACCAAAGTATTCCACACCCATTTGGTTTTAGACATTATCCTACGGAGAAAAATTTAGTCTATAACACGGATTTGTGGTTTGATGAGTATTTTTTCAGCGTCCGAGAGAGATTCGGACCATAAAATGCTAAAATAAAAGGGAGAGGGAAAATTGGTCAGGCTGGATTATGGACAATTATAACGGACAAATACGTGATATAGCGTTATATTCTCCAAAACACATTATGCATCGGAAAATTTTCTGCTGGCTGTTTAGATGCAATTTCACTGATAGATGAACTCCTGCAATCCCGCAGCGTGTATACTCGACACTCGAGCAGTCTGCAATTTTTCGAAATCGCAACTGTGAATGTACTTTGAAATGAAACGGTCTACCCTGATCAAACAAAGTGCCGTGTACATTTGACCTTCAGACTCATGTCATAATGCCTACAGTCGAATTGGGAGCCCTCCTCTATCAATAGGTGACAAAATAATGGGGGAACACAGCAGGAATTATGATCATAGCTTGATGTTTGTTTATAGTAACATGGTATTTTCCCCACGCTTGAGATGCGATCATAGGCTCTTTTGTTTATACTGCAGCGTCAGAGTATGAACCGGCCAGATTCTGCAGAGATGATATATGGTGATCGAAATATTACCAAGAAAAGGCCACAATCTAGCATATATGACGAGCTTGTGGGCGCAATGCAATAACAGGAATTCAGTGCAGCATATTTATCGGGGGATGCAGAAAGTCCGATAAATGACTAAAAGAATCTGAAATCCGTACCCTCCACAGTAATCCCATACTTTGCTAAGTGACAGTAAATATGACGTCCCAAGTGCCAAGCTCTAAGACTCTGGTACTACCAAAGTATCAGCTTTATCGAGTGACCTCCTGAAGGAGCCATATGCTATCCTCGGAACACACTAAGAAAGAAACTGTGTTTAAAAAATGCCTTCAGTTTGCGGATAACCGGTACTTAAATAAATGGCCATCCTTCAAAATGGAAGGGCAAAATTACATCCCCTTGTTCTATGCCATGGAAAATATTGCAGGATCGGTTAACAGACTATGCAATAGGCCATATTAACAAGGTAGAATACTCCTTAAGAACCCAGAAAATGTTCTCTAATTAACGAGGAAAGTATGTTCCGGGCTGTAGAGACTTTTCCTATGTCGATTAAGGGGTTCATTATGTTTATATTCATTTGGAATTACAGGTATTTTTGAAAAGATCCAAGCCTAAACCAACACGAAGACTGAAATAAGCTCGGACGATCTAATCGAAAACTTGTATATACAATGGCCTGAATGACACTGGCTAATTTTTTGACCCAGCGGTCTAAGGGCGCAAAAGTTAATAGTTATCAGAGTGTGCTTAAATTGCACAAACGGAGAACGATTGTCTGGAGTTATCGTTCCTTTGTATTTAGCAGGATTGGCTTAGCCAAAGACGATAGAACGAAGTAGACCAAGTCTACAAAATGTCTTGAGATTTGCTTTTTGTAGTTCGTAAGTCTTCTTAATAGTGTTACGTTTGAGGCGGGCTTCTAAGTATTTTCGACTCTTAAGAACAAAATGTGTTGTCTCCTGGAATTGGCTCTGAAATAATAGTATGGCGTGGAAATATTCGGAAACATGCGAAAGCCTGTCTTAAATCTCTAAAAGAGAACTCTGGATTGTGTCCCAAGGCTAAACGGGACGCAAACGTCTCGTAATAAGATTGGTGAACACATCTTCCTCTGACATTTTTTCTATCTATGTGGAAAGGTCTATTTTGCTGGTATTAATTTGGAATTATTCACATTTTAAAAGACTCATTAACAGTTCTCCGTACGTAAACACAAAACTAAGAGTAATAAGCACAGACAATGTAGTCGCAAACTATAAAAAGTTCTGTTTGTAGTGATAGGTCAGTGGAGCACCTGTCTAGCTGACTGTTAAAGTCAGAAAACAAAATTCCCTCTCTTTTATCATCAAATAACTCATCATCTAGATTACAGTCTTCTGATTCAAAAAGGACCTCCTATTTCGTCCCTCGTCCACAAGCAAATCGGATGCTCCGCCACCTGTAAGCAGCTCACTTATGGAGCGAAAGGCCTGATCCGTGCAAATAACTAGGTCATGTGGTGAAGTCTAAAATTCTCCTGGTTATCATCAGTCCTTTGAGTTATGCACCGCATTGTACGTCGGCCTACCACTTTCTTCTTGCTATTGCAGTTTAAATTGTCCTATTTCGTCGGTTAGACTGTGTGTTCTGAATTATGAACAGGCCATATTCATATACATTTATGTATGAGCCATTTTAACCTGCTGTAAGAGTTGCGAAAATGTGTGCACCGATACATTCTGATTTTGTGCGTCTTTTAACGTGATACTGGGAACAGAGGGCTTGGAAAATCTTCGCCTCATAATTTCTGGATGATAATAGAAATTTAAGACTCCCCGTGTAATCTTTAGATAATCGCGCTAGAATTTAATGCCATGTAGACCCTATCGGTCCCGATTAAATGATTGTTCATTGGGAACTCGGGAGGACTTTGAATAGCCATTTTAAATCTTCAGTTGAGACCGAAAAGATTATTTGAATTCTGATTGGCTTTGTCTAGGTTGACCAAATTACGTCTTCTTCCAATTTTTACTTAAAGAATGGGTATATTTCGGTATTCAAAAACTTTTCCGATTCCCGAATAATTTTGAACCCGATCTGCCGTTACACTTGCATTCAGGGTTTCCAAGCTACAAGCCGTGCATTTCCCGCGTACGGAAAACCACACATTTCTCTACGATATTAAGAGGAGACTATATGGGTTCATAAAATTAAGCAGTGGATTTCAGCCTTAGTGTTAACTTTATAAGCCACATTGGTAAATGCAAAGACAGAACGTTTTATAAACGGCCATTTCGCGGTATTAACAAACCTCACAATTAAAAACTTTTTAAAAACCGGATTATACCCTTCCTTTGAGTATAAAATTGAAAAAAGACGTAAGTTTCCTCCGAATGAGCAAAAGCATAAATATCTTTACGCATGTTTTCCATGAAATATAACTGAATATTTAAGGGCATCGAAAATCAGTGAGAAAAATGCACACTACTTAAGTAGTCGTTTTTTCGGCGTATCGTTTTTGGATGCAGCTGTAAAGAGGTTTGTTCAAAAGCCGACGTCCTGGGGTGACTAAATTATTTTAGAATTATGCTGCACGATGATTAGTTTGACAACCCTATTTAATTAATGTTTTCGAAACGAAAACGCATTTCGGAATTTCGGTTGAGATTTCATGAGTTAGTCCACCTACTCTACCTGCTGAGTTCATTGTAGTTGCCGCGAGGGACGTCAGAGCGGGGGGGGGGGACGAGAACGCAACACCCACCTACACATAATTTGTGCTCATCTTTACAATGGACGGGCACTCAGATATCAACCCTGCTCGCTGATGGCGGTAACAAGCTCCCAATACAAGTCGTGCAGTCCTGCTCAGGGACAGGACGAGAAGTATTCGTGTAAATAACATGGTGTGTCAGCCACTACGGTATCATGTTCACCCAGGGTGGAAATAATGACTTCGTTTGCGGAGGAAGAGGTTCACGCATTTAAAAATGGCCATAATTCCTCCACCCGTTTCAATCAAAAAACCGGCATACAGGCAGACCAAAGGAAAGAACTTCAATACTTATGTTGTTTAGTTGCAGTGTAGCTGTAAGTTTCTTTATTTATCGGTCCCGGTTGAAGCATAGAATGTTGAGGAGTCATCACAGCCGTTCGTAATTTACGCAATAAATAATTCAGCAGACTTTAGTATGAGTACGGTCCCTTAGAACACTGTGAATTTTCGAACCTACCCTCCTGGCGATATGCAGAGCCCATCATAATCTTACAACTAAAGGTATTCGTCGCTTTTATCGATCGGTCCCTTTGAGTAGGCCAAGGAAATTCGGCGGCACGTTCTTCTCGAAAATAGGTGACAGTCCAACCGCCGAATTCGACGATATCCACCACGTGCTTTACAGAAGGCTGGTAGAAGGCGATGTGACTTGTGCGTGGATTAATTTACGGCGATACTAGACTTGCGCAGCATCTACCACACCCTCCTCCTTTTCCACCTGGTCTCGGCGTCGTGGCAGAGCCAAGAAGACTGGGGGTAGGGGAAGAGGAAACTGGCTGACACGGTGGATACCTGCTTGTAAGCGTACCTCCACACTTCCTGTTCCGCAGCATACACTTGGCTAGGATTTCGACACAATGGGATAGGCGCAGCGGCGCGGATACCAGCCCTCATGGCTTGGACCTGTGTGTCAATGAACCCCATCATGAACCATCTGGTCGCAGTCTGCTCTTGGTAAGGATTTGTGAATAACATGAGGGGTGCGGCACGTATATCACGTTTAGCTGAAAAGTCACGTGGAGAAAAGTCGAAGAACGTCTCACTTATGTGGAAGGTGCCGATGCCGGGTGGAGTTGCAACCCATGTAAGTGTACTAAAAGACCGGCTTGCGCCGACTGAGAAAGGTATTTTCTAACCCCTGCAGGACCGGTTCCGTCATTCAACCGGACATTGGTGAGCCCGCTGTGTTTCCACTTTATCTATTCGCAAGCTTTCCAACGGAGATGAAATGGGCTTTCTGACAAAAACCAAGCACCGTCCTGAGGTGCTTAGCCCTTAGAGGGCCTTGCCTTCCAGCATATACCTCTCAGTTTTTGTCTAAGGCTGCTTGCAGCAAATGTAGCAGAACAGATGTAAACAGCGAGGCCACGTCGAGAGGAACTGGAGGGCTGGCCTGACCAAGGTAATAGGATTTTCTTGGTGAAACTCTCGTTAGTAGTTCAGACATTTAGCCAAACTATGACTGAGACACAAAACGTCTCCACTTCAGTGTTGAGTTAGAAGATATTTAGCAGACCTTAGAAACGGGCGACGTAGACTGGATACTTCACAGCGTTGTCCGGTTTTTGCCAGAAAACCTATTTTACCTATGTTAGGAAACCTGGGGTCAGATCAAGGGAACTCCACTGGACTCTCCATTCATCGATTTATTGTCGGAACCAGTCCCACAGCAGCTAGAAAATACTTCTTCCAGTCGGCACAGGCCGCCTACTTATCGCCGTTACATCGCTAAAACTTTTGTTGCTATAGAGCAAAACATGCCGCTGCACTTCCTTAACCTGTCCGACGCAGTTTCTTCAGAGATAAAATACACGAGAAAATAAGAGGGTGAACGGCAACTGCCCTTGTCTAATGTGCTCGTCAAACGAAGCCCTGACAGTGCGATTGAACCAACGATTTAAAGTAGGGCGGCGAACACCGCAAAACTTTGCGACAGCCGTCCGGTGGCCCATGAACAGGTAGCTGTGAAAATCCTGTTTAAATAATCACAGACCCACTGCAGCCACTTGGAAGGCAAGGTAAGTGGGGACAGATATCTCTTCAAGACGAATATAAGTTAAATACATATTCAAGGAACTTTATATGCCAACGCCGATATGCTCGCCCGTGGAAGAGCCAAAGCGAAACCCACTACGATAGGGCATACTCTGCCATCTGGTAAGGACGTTTCGGAGGCCATCGAGCTCATTTCTGCAAGATTAGGTGCCAAGATTGCACGACGACCCAAAGCTGCCACTTGCAGACGGAGCACGAAAGTCGAGGATTCACTAAACCCTGATGCGCAATCTGATGTAGTGCGACTTATTTCGCACTTAAATCGCTCTTTTATGTGCACAAGGCGGACCGGGCGCACGCTCAGAGCGCACATGCATGTCCGAACACAAGTGGGCTGTGCGATGAGATGACGAACTCTCACACTAGCCACCCAAACCTTCGAAACAAGTCACGAGTTCATTTTTAGCTGTTGAGACGTCTACTCAGGTCGGAAGCAATGCAAGCGGGGAGTTCATTGGAGCCTGATCCTCTGAAGGTTCGTCCAAATGACCCGTTAATCTCCCGCCTGCACACAGAGCCCTACACAGTTATCTACATACGGTAGATGTGCTAACTCATTAAATGTCAATCAAAATTTCGAAATGCGTTCTCGTTTCGAAAAGATAAATTAAGTAGTGTTGTAAAACTAATCATGATGCAGCATAAATCTATAATGATCCAGTTACCTCAGGGTGTCGGCTTTCGAAAGAACTTATTTTCGGCTGCATGCAAGATCTATATTCTGCAAAAAATGACTACTTATGTAGCATGACATTTTCTCAATGCTTTTCTATGTCCTTGAAATTTTCATTATATTTCATGGAAACATGCATAAAAATACTCATTCTTTTACTTTTTTGGTAGAAAATCACGTCATCTTTAAATTTCATACTCAAAAGAAGAGTATAATTCGGTTTTAAAAAACGTTTCTAATTCCCGAATAGTCTGATGATTAACTCGGAATAGAATATTCGCCTGTGCTCCTGGAACGTGGCCAAAGTAGTCTGTTCCCCACACGTCATCGCATGATAATCACCGTAATCCTCCTTCTATATATGTCCGTTAATTTTGCGGGTTGTTCTATGCTTCAGTTCGTTTTTATTTATTGGGGTGAAGTTAGAAGCTGAACTATGAAGGAAGAAGTTGTAGTTGTTTGAGAATTGTAACCCATTTCACTAGTGCTCAATGTGTTGTGTGTGGGCTGAACAGGGTGGTGCCACCAATCTGCAGAATATACCGCATCAGATTTCTAGAAAAATCATTTGCTATTTACAAAGCGAAAATGAGTGAAACAGCACTTTCTCTATGCCACAGTGTCTTACTTCCGATAATTATGAAATAGCCGATGCTAACACTCTCTCGACGACTGCAGAGAGGTGTTTGATACACTCAGTTTACACTTGACGGCTGTCAAACGTTAGGATTTCTGTATCTGTTTAGATACATTAGCATTCCATGTTTGCCTACTGAAAAACGACATATAACCCAGTGTTTATATTACGTAGTAACGGAAATAAAGAAAATATCGTTATAATTTAGTATAACAATTACAAATTTAACATATTGCTGATATTTTCGCCATTATAAATGTTTTATGATCTTTGCTGCCAGAAGGAACGCGATCCTTCACATGAGCGAGTGGGTTAACCATCATTATATTTGAGTAGTCTTGACGTGATCAACACTTTTATGTGACCCGATAGAAAGCTAAGCCAGCTTTAAAGTTTCCGTTTCCTTTATGTTTGTCCTATACCTATTTACGATCAACGTTTGTCGTCATGGTTTTTACGATTCCCAAGATTAATTTTAGATCACCTGTCAAATAGTTTACATCGGATCAATATCTAAACTATAGGTAGACCGATCATAAAATAGGAATTACTAAATTATTTATGAAACAGTTGATTTTTTCTAGGGGAATAATCCGGGCATCCATTTGCTGTGGAAAAGGTAACGTCATCCTGCTGGACTGAAATGGGTCATTGTGTGGGTTACAAAGACTGTGAAGCACATTTTTGCTGGAAACATCTTACCCGTTGACCACCTTTTTTACGATTTTGAAGATTTAACAATACATTTCTGAACTTCCGAAAAGTGTTTTTGGATATATCCCGGAATACCAGATACCAAAGACTCACTATGATCATTATAACCTAGGAAGCCAGATCGTGGTACGGGAAACTGTTATCAAACATCTTTCCTGCCGAATGTCCCAAAATTTTAGATGACGGAGGAGACATCCGTTAATTTTTTCGTCGGTCTTGATTGCATTCGCAGTTTTGCGGTAGGCAAAGTCCCATTGCAGCCATAAGTCAGAAGGTCTTGCCGCATGGGCTCTGCTGAGAAAGGGGTCTTTTCTAATGTTCCCGAGTCACTCCATTTGGTCTGAGCCATTTAAACTCCTTCAAAAAATCGAAATTCCATGGGGACGATCTGTTTATGTTCGGAGCTCTTTAGTAGGCGTGCTGGATCTCTGAAGTTGACGGGAAAAAAGTGTCGCAAAAAGGACGATGAAGCGAGCGCGGGAATAGAAGCAGGAATGGTGATGGTGTTTCAGTTGTGCCTTGAGTATACAGCATAGTTAGACACGCATGTTAATAAGACACTGGTAGTGGCATAACTTCAAGACGCTCTCAGCTAGTTGGAAGACTCAATTATGTGGCTTTACAGGCTGCTGGAATGGCCTTAGTCAATAAGACGCTAACTGTTGAAGTTATCTGTAGGTAGTTGGGGGTATGTTTTCCATACTTGGGCAGAGGTACTGACAGAGCCGATGTTTGAAATTTTATATTGATGCGGAAAAACCATACCGCAAAAAATCTTCGGGGTCTTCTGGGCAATTCAGCATTCCCGGCGACAGGATCAGTGTCGCCTCGCTGAGTGCATCTAAATCCTTAAGTTAAAGAGCTGGTAACGAGGAAGGAGAGAAATACCTCGAATGTGTTCAACCGTCCTGGCTGTTATTTGCCTCAGAATTCTCCCAATATGGACGTATCGGCAAGAACGTAACGAATGTAACGGTGGCCGCCACAATCCCAGAACTCGGGCTGGCTAAGGAATAGAATTAGGAGGCACCAGTAGGTACTTGTTCTGTGCATGGTTACTGAAACGCGGCGACACTTAACAGAACGCACTGGTCTCACGCGGATGGTGTGTGGCAGGCAGCCTGAGCACGAGTGAACAGCACCTGAGAGTTTCTGTAACTGAAAGCGGCGGTAAATGGATGGACCAGCTTACTGCTAATTGGTTTTTTGGTTGGTCCGTTAATGCAGTAACTGATCGAAGTATTGAGTACATAAGTCATGTCATACGGAGGGGTGGGTGCCAACCGCAAGC